>JAUTBZ010127239.1:0-73488 GCA_032361785.1 Lepetodrilus galriftensis | reverse complement strand
TTGACCAGAACACTCATCAAATACATTCCAAGTACGGAAAATCTTAGTACCACCACAATGTGCAACAGTTTGATCAACTGGGTTAGCTACATTGTATTTACAAGATTGACCATTAGATACAGAAGGAACACCAGAACCTGTATGCCCTAAGACAAAATTATTAAGGTTAGATGAAACATCAATATCAGCAGGATCTTGACCATCGTTAGTATCTGTATCATTTATTGCACCATTCAATGCAATAGGATCAATGATACCAGGATAAGCAGCCCATTGGTCACAAGTCCAAACGATATTCTGTGGAAATTCAATTGCTGGACGAGTAATAGTAATCGTCTGTGTACAAGAAGCAGACTCTAAGCCATTGCTTAAGTCTCTAGCAATATAAGTTCTCACAACAGTCATACCACCATTAGTACAAAGATTACCATCAGTAGTTACGTTAGATGTTAGAAGAACAGTTGTAGCAGAACAGTTATCAGCAGCAATAGGAGTTGGAACAGCTGTTTCGATATCATCTTGACAAGTGATTGTGAAGAAACCATCTGTTCCTCCTAAACCAAAATCAAGATCAGCAGGACCTGTTACAGCCCAAGTGTAGTTTCCAGTACTTCCATTTGCAAAAGAAGAAGAAACTAGCACATAGTCACCAACAGCCAAAGTAGCTGTGATCAATGCATCTAATCCACCGTTTCCATCATCATTCAAAGCGATTAAGTTAGTACAAGCATTACTAGGATCAAATGAACCGTCATAAAGCAAGCCATAACCATCACCAGAATAATTCTGAGCAAAAGTATAAGAACCAGCAGTTGTTACTGAAAATGAAGTAGTAGCATAAAAAACACTAGTTCCAATTCCAGACAATGTACAAGGACTATTAGTAAATGGTCTATTAAATGTTGGGCTACCAGCACTTAAAGAACCACTCAAAGGATTAATATTTGAACCTCCGCTACAATTAATGGTTGGAGCCATCATGTCAACGAAAGTAATGTGGTGAGACCAACATGGATTAGGAGTACCTGAAGTATTCAAAACCATAACATCCCATTCTTGACCAATCATGGCTGATGTAGCTACATTACCCATGTTTTGACCAGTACCAGGCTGTATGATACTTACTTCGAAGTTATCATAACATCCATAAGAACCTTCTAAAAATTGATCAGCATCAAGAACAGCTTCACACTGGTCATCCAAAACAACCTGCAAATAACTATTACATGTAAAGTTAACAGAACCATTAAATTCCATTACAATAATATCAAAAGAACAGTCATATGTATTACCAGCTCCATCAGTAGCTTGTAACACAACTGGATAAGTTCCAATAGGTAATTTCTCTCCAGAAAGTGGGCCAGAAACTACAGTAGTTGAACACGCTGTACCAAAAACATTGGAATAATCAACGATAGTTGAACATTCTCCAGCACCTAACATTTTAGTAATGTCATCACATGGTCCGAATGGGTTACCACCAATTGCATTAACTACAACATCAAAATTACAAGTTTCAGTAGAACCATCTGCTAAAGTAGCTGTCCATTCAACTGGGTAAGTACCAGCAGTTAAAGTTTCTCCTGGTTGAGGACCAGAAACCCACTCTACACCTGGTTCAGAGAACTGAGTGAACACTAAGTTAGAAACAGTAAAAGTACCAGTTCCAGTAAAGAAATCAGAAACTTGAGCAATAGTGAATGCATCACCAACTCCAACATTGATTGATACGCTTCCAGTTTCGCTTTCACCTTGAACTAGGTTATTAGATGTAACTTGGAACCAAGAAAGTGGTCCACCAGCAGCACCATGTACATATCCAGCTGGATCCCAGCTAGAACCGAACATATCACCAGTAGTATACTCCCAATCAAATGTAAGTGTACCAGCATTTGCCATAGTCATAATACCTGGGTGAGTAATAAAATTACCACCTAATGTATAATTCACTGGGAATGTTCCGCAAGGATTAGCAGGATCAATACCATTTAATGTTGTAGAAGTAGCAGATCTAACCTGACAAACAGGGTGATCTTCATCTGTAGCAAAAGGTAAAGTAAAATCACCTGTAAAACCATTCGTTACAGCAAGAGGTTGAGGTGCACAATTACCTGTTAATTCAACAGTATAATCAATAGTCGCATCACATCCTGCTGTTGTATACATTTGATCATCTGGACAGCTTAGTGCACATGGAGAGTTTAAGTCTGTTGCAATCCATTCTAAACCGCCTTTTGTGATTGAGCCATCAGAATCGAAGGCAAAAAACAAGCAATCACCATCCGCAGCAGCAGTAAAGCTTTCACCGGTGATGTCACCAGGCCCTTCTAAAAAGGCTAAAGGCGCAACACAAGGATCGATACTAGCTACATCAGCAGCAGAATAGACATACAAATCATCATAAGTAGATTCAACTTCACCAGCTGTCATAGTAACAACTACTCTCTCCGCAGCAGCGCCACAAACAGAGAATCTGATTTCATTTGGATTCCAATTACTTTCGTAAGTTAGATATTCTCCTGATACATCAGCAATTGTAAACTGAGCACCTGCAGTTAGGTCTGTATAGACTACTGGAGGAGCTGGATTAGCAGCACATGAAGTACAAGCTACGGCTGGTGTTCTAGCCCCAGACCAAGCTGTAGGACAAGTTGCATCATTATTATACTGAACTCTTAAATCATGACCAACCATTGCAGCTGTAATAGTCAAAGACAAAGGCTCCGCACCAAATGCCAAAACTGTGTGTGCTACATCATCATCAAAAATGGTGATGAAGTTTGCACCAGCATTAACACCCGCAGATGTTGAAAATGCGTATGCATTACCAACATTCGCAGCAACTGGTTGTAAAAGAACTTTATCAGAGTTCCAAGTGATAGTACTTGCCTCATCAAGAATAGTCACACCACAGAAATCTGCAGAAAATTCTGGCAAATCAAATGATGACCAGTTATGAGTAGAGTAGGTACATTGTGCTTGAACACTATTTGAAAAAACAAATAGAGCCAAGACAAAACCGAAAAATAGTTTTATTTTCTTCATTTCAATTTGTTTTTAGATTAGTTAGAGATTAAATTCAAAATCTCTTGTTTAATAGGGTTCAAGTCAGTTCCTGTTGCAGCCATTTTTGGGCTGAACATTTTTACAGTTGCGTAGTAAGCGTCTGATGTAGATTCACCATCCTGCATCTGTGTTATAACAGACTTCGCAAACAACACTTTGTAAAATGCCGTTTTATCGGCATCAATGACCTGTTGTTTGGTCATTGTTCCTGCCTGCATAGACGTAGCATCACTATGTGCTGTCAAATAAGTCTTTAAGTTTACTTCAGCATTCTCGCTAGCAGAAAAAGTCTGCGCAGAAACTGACGATAAACCAAAAAACATAAAGAACACAAGTGACAAAATGCCTAAAGACAATTTTGAAAAAACTTTTTGCTTCATGAGATAAAGTTTTGTTGGTTAAAAAAATGATTAAAAAAAATCTTTATTACAGACAACAGACCATAAAAAAAGCCTTTAAGCATGCGCACAAGGCAGGCTTAAAAGCTTTTCCGTAAAATCATTACAAATTGAATTGTTCACGTTCAATGGTTGTTGTTTGTTGTTAAATCTTCA
The DNA here is from genome assembly GCA_032361785.1 of Lepetodrilus galriftensis. Taxonomy (NCBI): domain Eukaryota; kingdom Metazoa; phylum Mollusca; class Gastropoda; order Lepetellida; family Lepetodrilidae; genus Lepetodrilus; species Lepetodrilus galriftensis. The sequence goes on along the minus strand of JAUTBZ010127239.1, from coordinate 69,868 downwards.
GGCAGTAAGCTGCCGTTAGATTTTGTTGTTTTGTTGTTTTGCCTTGGTTTTGAAAGGCGGTATTTGGCTACTCCAAGTAATTAAGTATCAGGTACTTGCAAAAAGCGCATGTTCAGAACGCAATTAATAAATCCCTTTTGACTTATTGGAACTAGTCAAACAAAAATCGGTATTGGGAGGATAGCTGTTAACAAACCTTTAATAGCTATTCGGGTATCACAAAGATAGAGGGGTTTTAGTCAATCCGAATACACCATATTGGGTATTTTTTAATTAATTTCTTGCCTAATATATTGTCAAAAAAAACTGTTTTTCATTGTTAAATGACAGGGCAAATTAGTCTTTTGGACAAGAAAATGCTGTTGAGTTATTTTTTTATTCAACCTGCCCGCTGTGCAGCAAGTGGGTTGTTCAGTTGTTCAATTGTATTTACACATTGATTTAGTTGAAAATTCTTGGTAAAATCCCGGCGACACCTTCTAGTATAGAAGACCGATGGTCTATTCCACAATGCCCAGACGTAGATTAATCGTTATATCATTATACCGTTACATCGCACTACCTAGAAAACTACTGCTCGACAGGTGCTTCTTCTTTACCCAGAGCATTATTTAGATTAAATTTCAGGCTTATTTCATGGCCTCCACCAGAATAATCTTGTAATTTCTGAAAAGAATAATTATAGGAGTACATCAATGTACCAAACCCATATCTCAATCCAGCTAATAGACCACCCCTACCCGTTCGTCCTGCTCTATAAGAAATTCCACCAAAAACTTTCTCTTCAAGGATTGAAGCCAAAATATTAGCATCTACTTGAGTCGGTATTGATCTATAGCTTCTTACCATGACAGATGGCTCTAGAATAATCCCGTAATCAGGCATTCTATGCTTAAATCCTAGATTAAGGGTATAGTTCTGAAAAGGATCTGTTGCATCCTTACTAGCAATAATATTTTGGTCCAATCTGGTACGTATCATATTCGGCAAAGTCACTCCGAAATACAAACCATCTTTACTTTGAGCAAAAATACCAAAAGACACATCAAAAATCTTAAGTCCATCCTGAGCATCGTTTAAAACTTCGTCATTTTGAGCAGTCAACGGATCTGAGCTAACACCTAGTATTTTCTCACTTTGAAATTCTCCTGACATCCCTGCTCCAATTTTAAAGCTATTAACGTCAAAATGATAGGCATAATTCACTTGAGCCTTATTAATTTTCACGGAAGCTACTTGCTCCGTAAAAAGCTGAACGCCTAGACCAGAACGACTGGTTAGTGGCCCGTTATAGCTAACGGCATAAGTCTTCGGTGCACCAGGAAAACCTGTCCAGCTATTCTTAAAGTTAAGTAATAACTGATGCTCACCCATTCCAGTATAACCTGGATTAACAAGAATTGGATAAACGTAATAATGAGAAAACACAGCGCTCTCTTGAGCCTTAACCAAAGCCACTGAGAATAATAATATTAGAAAAGTAAAAAACTGTTTCATTGTTTTTTTTTTAAGTTTTCAGGAATGAAAAGATCTTGGAATCTCGAATTCTATCACTCGAGATTCCATGACCAATATTATCTTATGATGGTCAAATGACCTTTCTTGGTAAGTTCTTTACCGTTTTGAGTATATGTTAAAATCCAGAAATATGCTCCTTCAGGTAAATCATCACCGTGATCATCAATACCCGTCCAAGTCCCATCATAATCCGCTTGATGATAAACATTCTGCCCCCATCTTGAAAAAATAGTTAAGTCATTGCGGGTTGTTGAATTTAGACAGGTAATCTTAAATAAGTCATTACTACCGTCTAACACATTTGGCGTCATTATTTTTGATGCTGCAAAGCAATCATCTGTCGGTGGAGCATCTAATCTCACAGTCTTCATTGTTGTACAGTTATTATCATCAGACACGACCAACAAATAATCTCCAACCCCTTTATTATTCAAGGTAGATGTTATAGTAGCTGGGCTTCCATCATTCCAAATATACTTATAATCAGAAGCAACAGTACCACCAAACACAGTGGCGACCACGGAGCCATCTAACGCAGTATAAGCGGTAGGATGTGTGACTGTAAATTCGATAGACAATGAGTCTGGTTCTGTTATTTCAGTGGAAACTATTGTTATTTTACCATCATCGTCAGTCACCGTAACGGTAACATCGCCAGCGCATAATCCACTAATCGCATTTCCTGTATCATTATTACTCCATAAATAAGTAAATGGACTTTTTCCACTAGTAACTGTAACTTTTGCAGAACCATCACAAACACCGTAACAGGATGTCCGAACACTATCAACAATAGCTGTAACCACCCCATCTGTAGGCATCACAAAGCTAATAATACTTTCACACCCTAGTGCATCTGTAACTGTTACTGTGTTCGTTCCACCTGGCAGATTAATTGCTTTCGCTATGGTCTCACCATTACTCCAACTATAAGTGTAAGCGGTTGCTCCTCCAGTCGCTAAGACTTCGGCGACACCATCTTCAGCACCTGATTGAGTCTCATTCGAAATGATTTGAACGGTTGAAGACAGATTAGACAATTGAACGACGGTACCACTACATGATGTTTGTGTACCATTCGCATCTGTCACCGTAATATTATAAGTTCCTTGTGTCAACCCTGTCAACATAGAATCGGCTGGAGGGTTATTCGGGCCTGTCCAAAAATAAGATGCGAAAGGAGCCACACCACCCGTCAACACTACAGTTACTGTTCCATCTGAGCTACCTGGGCATACCGTATTTTCAGCAACGACACTACAAGAAAACAAACCTGGTGCAGTCATTGTAACGGTTGCATCCATGGTACAACCTAAGGCATCAGTAACAGTTACTCCAGCGACACCAGCACCTAAAGTATCGGCCTGTTGATTCATATCACCATTCCCCCAAACGAACTGATAAGGAGCTACACCTCCACTTACGACGGCATTGGCTTTACCATCTTTTGCTATTGGTGAACTCACATCATAACCGTTATAATTTGAAATAACATCAATCGAAAGTACCATATTAGAGACGGTGCCAACTGTTGCATTACAACTTGATGTATTACCATTTACATCTGTTACCGTAACCAAATATACACCTGCTTCTAAGCCTGTTAGATTTTGATTTGTAGAAGTAAAACTATTAGGCCCTGACCATAGATATCCATATTGCATCGCATCAACACCACCTGAAACCGTAAGGTTTACAGCACCATCCAATGATCCTGGACATGGCGTATCTGTGGCAGTCGTGCTACATGACATTGAGTTTGGCTGAGTCAAAACGACATCCACTTCAATGGAACAACCAATATTATCTGTAATAGTGACAGTATTAGTACCGCCTACTAAGTTGTTGGCAGTTGCAGCCATTGTACCAGAAGACCATTCAAATTGATAAGGTGTCGCTCCATTCATCGGTACCGCTATCGCACTTCCATCACTCTTCCCAAAACCACTAATATGATAACCACTATAATTTGAAAGAATATCAGCAGAACCAATCAAGAAAGATTGTTGACTTACAGATGCATCACATGTCGTAACACTATTATCCTCATCAGTTACAGTTACGCGGTATGTTCCTGAACCAAGCGTACCTAGATTTTTATCTGTAGAATAAATTCCAGGCACCCCATCCTTTTTCCATTCATAAGTAAAAGTAGGGTTGCCCCCAAAAGTCGTTAACTGAATTGACCCATGTGATGTATTAGGGCAGTCTGTATTCAATACTTGCGTAGAACAAGAGAAGGATGCCGACTCTTGAATAACCTCAATAGAAGTAGAAGTTTTCGTACATCCATTGCCATCAACAACGAGCAGCTGATAGGAGCCCGCAGGAATACCAGAAATATCTTTGGTACTATAATTACCTGGTGTCCACTGATAGTTGTAACTTCCTACACCACCTGTTACAGTAATACTAATACTACCATTATTTCCTGGTGGTGCAATTTCATTCTGAACTACAGGAGTAGAAAAAGAAATATCAGCTGGTTGACCAACCGTTGCCGTAAATGTGGTATCATTCATCCCTGTATTATCATTCAAGGTAAATTGATATGCACCCGCACTCAATCCCAAAAAGACAACTGGAGTTGTTCCATTTGTTGTCTGTGGACTTCCACCAGCCATGGTTATTGTATAATCAGGGTTTCCTCCAGTAACTGACGCAATCGTAACCTTACCATTAGTCCCATCAAAGCAACTTGCATCATCAATAACTACCGTTGGAACTGGAGTTGTTGTATTAACTACCGCATCCACAGTAAATGACTGAGAAACAGTACAGCTATGTATATCTGTCACAATAACAGAGTACGTACCTACAGCCAATCCGAAAATATCTTCATCACCATCATAACTATTAACATTCCAGTCATAACTATAACTCGGTGTTCCACCTGTCACATCATAAGTAATACTACCATTCATCCCAGCACTTGGTGTAATTAAAACATTACTTATAGCCATTGCATTAGGCTCACTTACTTGCACTGTAACTTCTGCAGTTTCCATATTTGCATCTGTCACTGTCAATGAGTAACTACCTGCAGATAATGAAGAATAAACAATAGCTGTTGCACCATCAGTAGTTTGTGCAGCACCAATTCCTGTAACTGTATAATTCGGAGCACCTCCCGTAATTGAAGATATAGTAATAGAACCTGAATTCTGCCCATTACAATCTACACTATCAACAATAATAGTTGGATTTGGTGTCCCAAAAGCAAGTACATTATAAGGCCCAGCAGAAGCCGTACAACCTTTTGAGTCTGTCACAACAACAGAATAACTACCAACTCCTACCCCTGACAAATCTTCAGTAGCTGCGCCACCTGGTGTCCAAATATAAGTATATGTTGGTGTGCCACCAGTTGCTGTAATATTCACTTCACCATTATTCATTCCCGCTGCGGTACTCACTGTACCATCAAGCTGAATAGCTATTGCAGATGGATCTACTAAAGTAAAAGATAATTCAACCTGTGCGGTAGTCTGATCAGAGACCGTCACCATATAAGTACCTGCTGTTAAACCAGTAGGATTAGCCCCACCTGGGCCCATATTCCATTGATAAGAATAAGAAGGAGTACCACCTGATACATTCAGTGCGATAGAGCCAGTACTGCTTCCATTACAAGATGGATTTATAGAAGTACCTGTTACATTTAATCTATGCAAGCCAATGGTAAGAGTATCTTTACATCCTTGCCCATTCGCTGCAATAACTTGATATGTCCCTTCCGAAAGCCCAGTCAAAGCGGCTCCTGTATATGGCCCTCCTGGGCCTATCCAACTATACGTATAACTTCCTGCAACAGAAGGTGCAACTGTTATCTCACCATTACTACCTGGCGGCAAGGCTTCATTCTTAATATTAGAAACCATCAAGGAAAACTCTGAAGACCCCGCTAGTACAAAAGTTTCTTCAATCGATTTATTACATGAAGTAACCGTAACCGTATAGGTGCCTGCTGCCAAATTCGTTATATTACTACCAGTATATGGCCCGCCCGGACCCGACCAATTATAAGTATACCCACCAGTCCAACCAGTCGCATTAACAGCAATTGCACCGCTATTTGGCATACCACAACTTAAACTTGTCAATGATGATGTCAATGCCAAAGGTGTATCAACAATTTCCATTGAAATATCATACATCTCATACGGCACACTTCCATTACTGCTACTAGCCGTGACATTATCAAAAGTAATATCAACATTATCGCCAACATTTCCAGAAGTCACTTTAAAATACAATGTAAAAGCTACCGTACTATCTGGCCATGTATACGGATTTCCACCAGGAGGCAACCATATCATTACCAGCTTATCAATATTATTGAGAGACTTTGAAATAAGTTTAAAACCTGGCAAAATAACTTCATAACCAATAAATATCTCTGTCATATTTTCAAGATACTCAAACTTAGCTGAGTTAAATAAAATATCTGTTTGAAAGGCAGTCATATCTGCATAGTTATCCAACAAAAATTCTACACCAATAGTATCTCCAATCTCAACACCTTGTGTACAATCCGAAAAATTAGAAAACATTCGAACTGGATCTTGAACTGGAATCGAAACAGAACCATTTAAGGTATCGAAAGGAATGGTATTTTGATTTGCATCTGCAACCGTTAGTAGACCAAGAGTATCTTTAAAGATCACAGGGCTTACATCTCCTTCATTTCCTACTACATTAAAACATACATCAACTAACGTTGAGTTATTTGGCAACGTTCTTGGGCTAGCAGGATTTAAAACATCTGTAAATAAGTAACCAAGAAAGCCATCGCCTGTTGTTGACAAATTATCATAAAAACTTCCCATAGGTCCGCTTACCGTTGGATTTGGATCTTCAATAATTGTTGCGCTTGAAAACGACAATACACTAGTATTCCACTTAATCCCAAAACCAACGGTCGTGATATCTACAAAATTCTTAACTCTAATCGGCACACAAATCTCAACGCCTACAGCACCAATGGTATCTGGTATCATAAAAGTAAATGTACTATTAGGATCCGCATTAACAGAGTAGGTTCCATTCGTAAACAAATGCCCCACAGCTCCAGATGTATTCTCCACAACAGTTGGTGTCGGCACTTCACTAAAGGAGACTGCAGTTGATGAGCCAAAACTTCCTACGGCCGTATAACAGGCACTAAACAAAACATCTCCAACGGCCAAAGTCTTACCAGCATCACTAAAAGTAAATCCCATATGCCCTGTCCCTGTTTGACTCAAATTAAAGTTGGCTGCTTCAGTCAGTCCTAAGTTAGCATTAAGGTTGGTTAAAGAAGCATAAGATGCTATGGATGTGTTCCAATCCAAGCTAAAATCAAGCTTGGTTATATCCGTAAAATCAGCAACCACCGAAACATCTATACAACCATTTGCATTCATATCCACAGCAACAGAAGAAACGTTCAGTTTTAATGGACTACCTCCTGTGCCCGTTATGGTGGCTGTATCAATACCTACCGTATAGGTACTTAGAGCAGCATCACCAATAACAGTTTCCGTGTACTTTAATTCAGTAGTGCCTTCCGCCAAAATAGTAAAAGGAATTTTAAATAAAGTACTTCCAAAACTCTGATTGGATCCCGCAACCCAAACAAAAGACAATTGACCTGGTGTCCGGTTAAAATCATCAGGCATCAGTGTCCCAAAACTAGGGTCTACATCAATCAATGGAATAGCTGGCTCATCTATGGCTAACTTCATAATTGTATTATCCCATACATAGGTAAATTGAATCGCTGCAACAGCATTCATATTTGTTGCCTCTACTGCAATATTAACCGTACTACCCACCATTGCTGATGTATCTATTGGATTAAAATGCAATTCTATATCTGGTGCAACAGCATTAACAGAATAAGTACCATTACTAAAGGTATGCCCTATTAATCCTGACACATTCTCCACAACAGTTGGCGTCGGCACTTCACTGAAGGAAATGGGTGTGGACGAACCAGAAGTGCCCCCATCATAGCAAGCACTAAACAAAACTTCTCCTACTGCCAATGTTTTTCCAGTAGCATTATTGAAGTTAAAACCCAATTGGCCTGAACCTGTTTGACTTGTATTAAAATTTGCGACTTCGGTCAGCCCCAAGTTAGTATTAAGGTTTGTTAAAGACGTATAAGATGCAATGGTTGTATTCCAATCCAAGCTAAAATCAAGTTTTGCGATATCAGTAAAATCTGACACCACTGAAACATCTATACAGCCATTTGAGCCCATATCTACAGATACAGATGATGCACTCAATTGTAATGCGTTAGTTGGAACAGGTACACCTATTATTGTAGCTGAGTCTGCAGCCACAGTCAAAGATGCAAAACTAGCATCTGCAATGACTATTTGAGTATAGGTCAAGCCACTGGTATCGACCCCTACAACTTTAAAAGGAATAATAAACAACGTATCTCCAAAGGCAAGATTTGCTGTAGGATTTGATGGTTCAAACCATTGAAATACCATTTGATCTCCTTTGCTTGAATAGGCTTCAAAGGAAGTACCAAAACTGGCATCTACATTTGTCACTTGAATGGCTGGAGTATCAATGGCCAACCGAATGACCGTACTATCCCATTTAAGGTCTAATTGCACAACTGCCACAGCATCCATTCCAGTGGCTTCAACAGCCACATTAATGATACTACCAACTTCTGCGGTACTATCTAAAGGATTAAAATGAAGCGTCACATCCTGAGCTTTCGCACCAAAAAAAGCGACAATAGTCAAAAGGGTAGTAAAAAGTAATTTTCTAAACATCTTATTAGGTTGTGGGATGAACAATTATTGTACAATCAATTTTCGCGTAAGCACTCCTTGAGCACTTCGTATAGAAAAAAGATAGACACCTGTTTCGGGAAAAATATCCCTATCGATTAATATTCTTTGCGGACCATCTGCTTTCGCAAATCGTCTTGTTATAATTTCTTTACCGTGTATATCACATACAGACCACGTCAAATCAGCGGATTGATTTAATCTAAACTGAATTTCTATATCTTGAGCACTAGGATTGGGGCTAATCAACATCTCTTCAATTTCAGACACACTTTCCAGCCCCACTACAGGAGTCAACTTTACTTCTCCATTATCTATAGCTACATCAATTTCTTTAAAAGCGACCCCAGCATAAGCGGCAATATTAGCGCTATTGGTATTAATAAAATCAAGGGAAGTAGAAGAAGATGCCGGACCAATCGCTTTAAACTTTAAACGCATTATAATAGCGTTATTGGGTAAATCTGTCGTCCCACTAGATGGATGTAACCAAACACAGGGTAGCAGTCCAGTACTTAAGTAAGCAAAGCTAAAATGTATATTAGGATTGGATGTTGGAAGATAAAAACTATCTAAGTCTAAAAACTCTATAACACTAGAATCCCACTTCATAGCAAGTTGGAGTCCACCAATAGAATCAAAGCCTTGAGTGGTCGTTATATCGATGAAGAACTCATCGCCTGGGTCTTGTACCAGTTCTGGTGCAGAAAGTGTCAATTGACTTTGTGCATTCAATACAAGCGTATTAAATAGCAAAATAAGTATAAGCCTTGCCATGCTTTTTTCGGTTTTGGTCATCAAAATCAAAAACATACCAACCCTGTAAAACACAGAGTTAAAACATTTTCTAGTTATTACACTAGACAAAAATTATGCAAGACCTATCTTGGGAAATAGGGAGCGATATGTTCATGGGTCTTGGAATTTCGTCTATTATCTAAACGATGGAACAAAGATAGACCTATTGAATCCAAACTAAATACCCTATTTGGGGTATTTTAAGACATGGCTATTTCGATATAACAAATATCTTACAAACAGGCCATTCAACATCACAACACAACAACATGATTATCAACAGATTACATAGCCAAAAAACAAAGAGATATTTTTTTTATCATAATACAGTTATCCTAACTTACTCACCACTTTACACATACTTATTTTTCATAAAACTTGTATTATGTGACTTAGCTAGGCTCATTTTATCTAATATTCCCATAACATTTCGTAGCTTTGCGATTTCAATTTTCTGTTTTGCATACAAGTTTTTTTTAATAACAAAACACTTTCATTTTAAGCTGGAAGTTTTTTTCACGAAAGTGTGTTAAAAAAAAGCCCAAAACAGTCAGAATAAGGAACTTACCCATTGTAATAATTGTTACAATAACCAAAAAAACAACAGGGTTAACACCCCTTTTACAGCCAAAAGCGACATTCATGTACAAAGTACCTAAAGGTTTAAACCTACCATCAATAGACAAAGAAATACTTCAATTCTGGAAAGAAAATGATGTTTTCAAGAAAAGTATCGAGCAAAGAGACCCCAACAACACCTTTGTTTTTTATGAAGGACCACCTTCTGCCAATGGAATGCCTGGCATCCACCACGTCATGGGACGCACCGTTAAAGATACTTTCTGTCGCTTTCAAACCCTAAAAGGCAAGCGGGTTTCCCGTAAGGGTGGCTGGGATACTCATGGGCTTCCCGTCGAGCTAAAAGTCGAAAAAGAACTCGGAATCACCAAAGAAGACATCGGAAAAACCATCTCCGTTGATGAATACAATAGACAATGCAAAGAAACTGTCCTTAAATTTAAAGACGTTTGGGATGACCTTACGGTAAAAATGGGCTATTGGGTCGATTTGGACGCCCCATACATTACTTTTAAAAATGAATACATAGAGTCCGTTTGGTACTTGCTGAAAAAACTATACGATAAAAACCTACTTTATAAAGGGCTAAGCATCCAACCCTATTCACCAGCAGCAGGTACAGGACTGAGTACCCATGAATTAAACATGCCCGGTGCCTACAAAGATGTATCAGACACAACACTTGTCGCTCAGTTCAAAGTAGTTAAAAATAATCTTTCTGCGCCACTTTTTGACGGTATCGATGAAGGAAGCTTATACTTTCTAGCATGGACAACGACACCTTGGACTTTACCATCAAATACCGCTCTTGCCATTGGTCATAAAATCGACTACGTAGTGGTTAAAACCTTTAATCCCTATACCAAGCTTCCAGTTCATCTCATTTTAGCGAAAGCACTTCTATCTAAATGGTTCAAACCAGCGCAAGCCGAGTTGTCTTTCGACGAATACAAGCCTGAAGACAAACTAGCTCCTTACAAAGTAATTGCCGAATACAAAGGAAAAGACTTCGAAGGCATTGATTATGAGCAACTTATGCCGTATGTCCAACCAGACACCATAGAAAACCTTACCACCAAAGATGGTGACTTTTTGGGCAGTGTGGGAGACGCATTTAAAGTAATTCTAGGCCATTTTGTCACCATCGAAGACGGTACAGGTATCGTCCATATTGCACCTTCCTTTGGAGCAGATGATAGGATGGTTGCACTTCAAAATGGTCTTGGCTCTTTAACTCTTGTGGACAAACAAGGAAAATTTGTGGATGAAGTCACGGACTATGCAGGGCGCTATGTCAAAAACTACAAGGATGAAGCGCATTACCAGAATATCGATGTCGATATCGCTATCCAATTAAAAACAGAAAATAAAGCCTTTAATGTCCAAAGACATAAGCATAGTTATCCGCATTGTTGGCGTACAGATAAACCCATATTGTACTATCCATTAGATTCTTGGTTCATCAAAGTCACGGAGAACAAAGACCGGATGATAGAACTTAATAAGACCATCAACTGGAAACCCAAATCCACCGGGGAAGGCCGTTTTGGAAACTGGCTAGAAAATATCCAAGATTGGAATCTCTCTCGTTCACGATACTGGGGAACCCCTTTGCCAATCTGGCGCACAGATGAAGATACAGACAAAAACGACCGAGCTGAATTATGCATCGGGTCATTGGAACAATTACAAGTAGAAATAGACAAGGCAAATAAAATATTAGGGCTTTCACAAAAAATACCCAAAGATTTGCACCGCCCATACATTGATGAAGTTGTCCTTGTTTCAGACAAGGGCCTACCCATGAAACGCGAACTGGATCTTATCGATGTATGGTTTGACTCAGGCGCCATGCCATACGCACAATGGCACTACCCTTTTGAAAACAAAGATATTTTTGAAGGAAAATTTCCAGCAGATTTTATTGCTGAAGGTGTCGATCAAACTCGGGGCTGGTTCTACTCCTTACATGCTATCGGTACCAATATTTTTGATTCTGTTGCTTATAAAGCCGTAGTGTCTAATGGACTAGTATTAGATAAAAAAGGCATCAAAATGTCTAAGAGCAAAGGCAACACAGTTGATCCTTTCGTCACACTTAACACCTATGGTGGTGATGCCGTACGATGGTACATGACACATAATGCGAATCCTTGGGATAATTTAAAATTTGATGAAAAATACATCGTCGAAGCCCAAAGAAAATTCTTCGGCACCCTTTACAATACTTACTCTTTCTTTTCACTTTATGCGAATATTGATAAATTCAATTATTCAGAAGCAGAAATTTTCTTAGAAGACAGACCAGAAATTGATCAATGGATTTTGTCTTTACTCAATAGTTTAATTCTTGAAGTAGATGCTTCTTATTCGAATTATGAAGCAACGGCAGCAGCCCGTAAAATCCAAGATTTTGTCACCGAAAATCTAAGTAACTGGTATGTCCGTTTATCAAGAAGACGCTTCTGGAAAGGTAGTTATTCTACAGACAAAATATCTGCTTATCAGACGCTTTACACTTGCATGAATACCGTAGCTAAATTAATGTCTCCAATCTCTCCTTTCTTTTCCGATTGGCTTTACCAAAACCTAAACCAAGCCACGAAGAAAGAGTTGGCCATTTCGATTCATCTAACTGACTTTCCTATTGTAGACAATAATCTGATAAACAAGGAGTTAGAACAAAGAATGGACTATGCACAACGTATATCATCCTTAGCGTTATCCTTGCGAAAAAAAGAAAAATTACGCGTTCGACAACCACTAAACAAGCTGCTACTTCCTGTACTTGATAAAGACTTTGAAAGCCAAGTAGAAGCGGTCAAAGACTTGATCCTTGCAGAAACAAATATCAAGACGTTAGAATACCTATACGACTCATCAGGATTTATCAAAAAGAAGATAAAACCCAACTTCAAAACACTAGGGAGACGCCTTGGTAAAAACATGAAGCAAGCGGCCGCAGCCATCAATCAACTTGATCAAGATGCCATCAATAACATTGAAGAAATAGGACAACTAGAATTAACAATAGACAATGAAAAATATCTATTGACACTAGAAGATTTTGAGATCTCTCCCGAAGACATCGAAGGCTGGACAGTTGCTACAGATGGCAACTTAACGGTAGCGATGGACATCACGCTCACCGACGAACTAATCGCAGAAGGCCTAGCCAGAGAGTTAATCAACAGAATCCAAAACATCCGAAAAGATCAAGATTTTGATGTTCAAGATCGTGTTAATATTAAAATTAGCCCAAGCCCTGAAATTGACAATGCCATCACTCAGTTTGGCGATTTCATCAAGCAGGAAACCTTGGCGGAAGCTTTAGTCACTAGTGACAACACAGGAATTGACGTCGAGCTACCAAATGATTTAAAAGCAAAAATACAAGTTGAAAAAATCTAAGCGAAACTTATATCTGACCTACCTATTAATTGGTTAATATACTTGCGCAAAAGTAGGACTGGCTTTAGCCGGTCTCGCATAAAATCGTTCTACGTAGTAGGTACACCATAGCAAAATAAGGTTAAAACCCTTAACTTTGGGACGTTACGACCTACAAGGTCTGACGAGCGAATTGGTTGTTTTTTTTTAAGGGGTGGTGCGAGCGGGATATATTTCGTGATAATCACCACTAAAAATGGCTTGGGTGTGCAGAAGTTGATTGTTGAATAACTAACTACCCTACATTATTCTAGGCATTAAAATGCCACGCATACATTGACATGCGTGGCATTTTCAATTAACTGCAATTTTGCCATTATTCCACGAGTCGCCACCACAAATTGCGTTATCATAACCCCAACTAATTCCCCTTAAAATGGGAAAGTAATGGAAATTTGCAATGGCGACAATTCTTACTAACAAATCGCTTGAAAGCAGTACCTACTAATATTGTGTAGTAAAAGAACCATGCTGAAAATCAACTCCACCGCTAAATGGGCCGAATTGAACTAGCTTCATATCGAAAGAACCTTCGATAATTCTCTTTTCTTCATCATGCTTTGTAATGGTGAAGGTTCCACAATTCGCATTAAAGCTTCCAAAGTTAAAACCACCGCCTGTATAACCACAGGAAATGGAACCACCGCCCCAAGGACCAACAGAATATTCCCCTACGCCTACATGTGAAGGACATTTGAAAGAAACAGTCTTACCAGATGTTCCGCAGGCTCCCGTGATCTTAATGTGGTCATGCTCAACGACGCAATGGATATTTTCTGAAGCACAATAATTCTCATCCACTTTAGAAGTAAACAATCCACATTTTGGATGGAATGTATTAGAGAAAGTCACTGCGACATCTCCAAAATGTCCGCCTTTACAGCTTACTAAATGATTATTTTCATCATAGGCATTAAAATCAAAATACCCACTACACTCCTTACTCGCTTTGTCATACTTTTTAATGACTACTTTTCCGCAAGGCTTATCAGCTCCTGGATGGACAGCATAAAAATGCCCATTGGCCTTATAAGTACAAAAGTTTCCATTTTCCGAAAGGTCATACGTCCCTTCATGAGTCCCGTCAAGTCTAATGAGTATGATCCTACCTTCGTCATCCTTGGCTTCGATAACTAATACATCTTCATTTTCTTTCGCTTGAACATCTGTGGCTGTCCATGCTTGGCCATCTATTTCGGCAGCCGTCCCAGGCTCTATCTTATCTTTCTTGCAGCTGGTCACAAATAATGCTGCCATTAAAAACAAAATTCCAAATTTTTTCATTTTTCATTTTTTTACGCCAAAAATCTTGGCTTAGTGAATCAAACATATTTAGGTTCGTAGTGCCCTAGTGATTGAACATAGCGACAAATAAACGCCTTTTTTTTTGACATAGTTTAAAGCCTATATTTTCCTACACATTCAAATAGTTGCATTTATTACTATTATTTAAAATTTACAACAAACTGATAATCAATATATTAAAACACAAAACACTCATTCATGATGTATTCGAAAAGTCATCAAGGTGCTTATTCAAAATGACATATGTCATTAACTTTACGCCCAATTTGGGCCTTCAGCCATCTCAAAATAATAGTTTTACGCCCAAAAAAATACACTTATAAAACAAAATACTGCAACTATCAATCTATTGAACAGATTAAAATCTACTACGCTATATTTGAAAAAAAATTCCATGGAAAATATTATCTGGGGTGCGTTTGCTCTTGTTGTCATTTATAAAGTGTACGGCATCTACAAAGAAAGCAAACAACAAAAGGAACAGAGTTGGGAAGATGCCAACCACACTGAAATACTATATGCGTATCCAGAAAAACGCTCTATTTTTAAGCCAATTTATTTGGCGGCACACTACTCCATCGTCAGCGGACTCAACGTGGATCAAATCCTAGACACATCCATCAATACGCCCAATGAAAAAGCTGGCTGGAAAGAAAGTTGGGATGTGGATGACCACGATAGTGCAATTGACAGTCTAGAATGGCTAAAAATGGAAGGCCACCGATCTGGTCTAACGAAATATGTGAACATCTTCAATGGTAGTAATTGGGTCAACGTAACCAAAAAGACCAAAGCGCTCTTACCCCAACTTAAGGATGCTAAAGAAAAGCTTAAAATCGAAGGGGCCTTACCCACCATCGGAGCTTGGGATTATGCACGACTAGCAAATAATGCTCGGATTTTTCATTCATTAGGTTACATCTCGGCAGAGGAAGTCAATCATTATCTTCTGACTGCTTTTCAACTAGCCAAGGTAGAATATCCTAGCTGGAAAGCTTATTCTGAAGGCTTTATTATTGGGCGACATATCTGGGCAGAAGAATTTAGTGATCAGTTTTTTGAGATTCATCAATTGCTCCTTTCGGAAAAAAATTCTCCTTATGTAAAGAGTTCAATTAATTAATTCCCAACTCATTACACTAATCGCTTTATCTTACAATAAAGACCTTATACACTTTTGACTCATTACCACTTTGTACTTTACAGAAATAATGCCCCATTGGCAACTGATGCAAATCCATTTTAACCTTTTGCTGAATTACCTTTTTTTGCGTTTGAAAAACTAAATGTCCTACCCCGTCATAAACAGCTACTTCTAGCTCACCAAGCAGACCTTCCATATCTAACTCAAACTCACCATTATTAGGATTTGGATATACATTATCATACGCTGCTTCTTGTACATTAAAAACGGATGTAACACTTTCTTTAAACAAAGAAAGGCCTGCAGATGTCCCTATCCACTTTCGATTTTGATTGTCGACATAAATTTCTAGGACTAAATTTCCAGCAATGGAAGAATTCGAAGTATCATAGACTTTCCAAACATTTCCTTCGATACGCACCAAACCTTCAGCTGTACCTACCCACAAGATATCTCCTTCAAATGCCATGGATGTAACCGTAACGTGGGGCAAATCCGAATTATCAGGATTATAAATCGTCCAGTCCCCCAACGGATCATCAAAAATACACAGGCCGTATGGGGATAAATATTTCCGGTGATTTGCATCCACTTCAATTTCTTCTACCCAATTACTTGATTTGTCGGGAAGCTGAGTATTCGCCTTCGAATAATGTGTCCAGTTTTCGTCAACCACTTTAAAAAAGCCACCACTTTCTCCGCAGCCGACCCAAACAGTATCCCCATCCGCTTCAATATCCATTATCAAATTCTTAATTAATGGTGAATTACTAGTTCTAAAATTTGTCCAATCTGTACCATCAAAACGATAAACACCTTCAGAATCTGTCCCCATCCAAATTCGATTCTGACCATCAATGGCCATCGTAAAAGGAAAATATTCATACGGATTATTATTGGCTAAATGACTAAAAAAAGAATACTGTCCATTCTCTAATTTAGCAATCCCAGCATCCAACAAAATCCATGGAAGACCATTACTATCCATATCCACATCATAAGTAAAAGTCGAAAATCCAAAAAATTCTGGACACTGATATCGTTCCCAATCTTCAGAATGATACTTGCTTAAATTGGCGCCAGCTGCTACATAAACTTCATCTCCTACCCCAGAAATACCTTCAATATAATTGGCTCCAATCGTTGAATTAGACAAAGAAAGGGCTGTCCACTCTCCATCTTTCAAAATATTCAAACCTGTATAATTCTTGTAATCAAACTTGGTTCCGATATAGACAGTACCATCTTCATCCACATCAATTGAAAAAATCAAATTGCTTTTTAGGCCACTATTAAATTTAGTATATGCTGTCCACAATCCATCTTTCAATACCGCTACACCACCTTCCGTACCAACCCAAACACTGCCTTGCCCATCAATTTCCATACATCGAACCACATTACTTAACAAACCAATACTAGTCAAGTCTAAAGAAGTCCAACTAGCTCCATCAAAAGTATTCAAACCATTTACACCAATACCATAACATCCAACCCATAAGATACCTGTACTATCCATTTCAATACAATTAACAATTGTCGTTGTCAGTGCCGAGTTGTCACTTGTATAGGATATCACTTGTCCATTTTCATAATGACACAGACCATTAAAACTACAGGCCCACAAGGAAGAATCATTTTCTTCATAAATATCTACCACAGAAGAGTCCACCCATTCCGAAACACAAATATTTGATAATTGATCCAGCGTACCATTTGAATGCATCCGAAAGATCCGACCATCGTACAAACCAATCAATTGGCTATCTTCTAGACCATCTTCAATACAGGAAACCCCCATATTGCCATATGTGGACCAATTCCCCCCATCATATTTATAGACTTTTTCACTTCCGAAAATCTTCTGGCCATTAGAAAACATTCCCATAGGCGCAATCCAAGGAAAAAGAAAAGGAGAGTTTGCTACATTAAAATGATGCGCTATAGAATAATCGTTTTTATTGAGCACAACAACTCCACCATTCGTTCCGCACCAAATATTATCATCATCGTGCATGATAGAAGAGACCGACTCACAATTCAAAAAAATCTCCCATTCATCACTTTGACTGTACAGATTTTGCCCAAACAATACTAGAATAATTAGTGTCAATAACTTTTTCATAATCTTTCGTTTATGATATTGACATCCTTTAAATGATATTTCGTTGGGTAATTAAAAAACAATAAATGATAACTACTCTTTCTAGCATTACCAAAAACACCATAAAAATGGTAAAAATCTATAAGTTCAAAGGTTCAATCTCCGTCCGTCGATTATTGCTTCGGCCTTCTTCTGTATCATTAGTGTCTATTGGTTGGCTTTCACCAAACCCCTTGTAACTCAATTGGTTAGACTGAACACCTTGTTTAAGTAAGTAGTCATAAACAGCCTTAGCTCGTTGCTCTGAAAGCAGCAGATTAGCAGAATCCGACCCTATATTATCAGTATGACCATTAATTTGCATTTTTAATTTTGGTGCATCTTTAAGCATTTTAGCGACACGCTTTAATTCAAAATCAGAACTAGATTTTAGGTTGGCTGCCCCCGAATCAAAAAATACATTTTTCAAAATAACTGCGCTTTGGGGCATTGCATCAGTGTATTGCGTATTATTAATAACAATTTTGCGGAGCTTGGCTACTAATGAGAATGGTTTTTCAAAAGATGCTGGCTGGTTTAATTCATAGTTTTCTGAATAGAATAAATAACCATCCTTGCTGACATTTAAAGCATAATTACCCCTTGGCAATACCGCCAGAAAAGTGCCATCCAAATCCACGATAGATTTATAAATAGCAAGTCCTGTTTTCAAGTCAACCAACTCCACTAAGGCACCTGGCAGTTTTTTACCAAAAGGTCCAGATGCAATCACTTGGCCTTTTACGTAAGTCACTAAATCCGGGCGAATGGTTTCAGGAAGTTCAAATTCAAAAATATCAATCGCTCCACCAAAAAAATCACCTTCTGCCACACTCTTTTCTGGGCCTGCAAAATATCCTTTTCGCCCGTCCAAGCTCACCACTAAAGCTCCTTGAATACCTTCATCATTAATGGGATACCCTAGGTTTTTAGCCTTAGACCATTGACCGTTTGGAAGACGTCGGCTAAAAAACAAATCGCCCCCACCCATTCCAGGATGTCCATCAGACATAAAGTAAAGCGTTTTCCCGTCAGGGTGAATAAAAGGAGCTTGATCGGCTCCAGAAGTATTGATGGAATCGCTCAAATTATGTGGCTTGCCCCATTTTCCTACTTCATTGCGATAACTCACCCAAATATCTCTCCCACCATGACCACCTGCTCGATCGCTAGAAAAATAAATAGCTTGGCCATTTGCCGAAAGGCTTGGCTGTGCATCCCACTTACCAGAATTAACGCCCCTATCCATTTTTTTTATTGGTGTCCAACTACCATCCTTCTTTTCAGAAAAATAAATATCACAACCACCCCTATATTTTTCATCTCGCCCACAAATCGTCATCGCCAAAAAACGCCCATCCGAAGAAATGCATTGTGCCCCTTCATTTTTATCTGTATTAATGCTCTCCATGGGCGCAGCCGGCATAAATTGCCCATTCACCTTTCGGGAAATATAAAAATCTTCTTGATTGTGGACACGACGAGTAAAAATCAAAAACTGTTCATCCGCCGTAAAAGAAGGCAAATACTCTGGTTCAGAAGTATTGATATTAGGTCCTAAGTTTTTGGGTTTGAATGGTAATGGATGCTTAACTGCATCTTTGGCAAAACGCCAATTAGCCAATTTCTTTTCTCCTGATGCACGCCTTCTTCCTTTGATTTTTGGATAAGTCAAATACTTCTCTCCAAGCTGAATAGCCTGCTCATAATTCTTTGATTTTGTGGCAATTCCGGCTAATGTATAATACACTCTAGGTTTATAATCTGGCGCTATTTTTATTGCTTTCGCAAAATAACTTTTTGCTGTAGAGAAGTCATTTTTTTCATAATAAACGCCACCTAATTTAAACATCGCATCCACCAATAAAGGATCCTTTTTAAGTGCTTTCTTGTACTGAGAAATGGCCTTATCCAATTGTCTTTTTTGCACATATTCATTTCCTTTTTTATAGGCACCAAAAGCATGGGCATTAGTGGTCTTGCGCGTTGTAAAGGAACTTGTTTGAGCCTTTGTTCCGACACAACTCGACAGAAAAAGAAAAACAAATAATACGCTAGAGAGTAAAAATTTCATCTGTTATATTTTACATAAAGTGGCAACAATATCAAAACGAAAAATATGCCGAGATTGGTATAATAAACAATACTACAAAAAAAAACTCCTTTGGCAGAACCAAAGGAGTTTTTTTATGCAGTATTTAATCCTAACGACGCTTCTTACGTCTCTTAGTTTTGAATTGCTTACCACCAGAATCATCATTACCAGTAGCACTACCTGTACGAGTCATGGCACATCTAAAACCTAAAGTTCTATCAGCATCATCTTCGTCACGGAAACGACGAGTACCAGGAGACAACCAATAAGCACGGTCTGCCCAAGAAGCTCCTTTGATTACTCTAGTCTTATCGGAGATCAAAGTAGAGATACCTGTACCGTAAGCAACTTCAGATGATTCATCACCATCCATGTAGTTCAATACGTTACCTTTTCTATAGTTTTGACGACCAGCAGCTTTATCAGCAGTTACTTCTACATACTTTAAGCGACCAAGGCTATCCTTTTCAACTGGCTTGCCATCTTCATCCAATTCAACATCTTTAAAGATATTACCACGAAAAGGGTTCAAATCCTGAGATTCACCATCTTGTAGTGTTGTACTTGTCATTGGACGATATACATCCGCTGTCCACTCAGACACGTTACCAGCCATATTATACAATCCAAAATCATTTGATTGGAAAGTTCTAGCAGGAGAAGGTACGTTTGCCGCATCGTTCAAATTACCAGCAACACCCATGTAATCACCACGTCCTTTCTTAAAGTTCGCTAAGATAGTACCATGGTATCTATCTCTTTTTTGGTATCTAACGGTATTACCGTTCCAAGGATAGATTCTTCTATCAGAGATATTTTCATCTTTTTCAGAAGTCAAGTTACCGACAAGTGCCAAAGCTGCATATTCCCATTCTGCTTCAGTAGGTAGTCTGTATTCAGGAAGTAAAATACCATCTTCAAAACGAACCTGTCTTTCGCCACCTGTCTTCAAATCCTTTAGATTCTTACGGACATCACCAGTATACTGACCAGCTAGGTAAGATTCAGAATTAAAGTTATCCGCATCTTTTTGCTCAGAATTCAAATTTAAAATTCCTTTATCAATAAGAATTGCTTCGTTTACACGATCTGATCTCCATTGAGAGTATTTATTGGCTTGTTCCCAATTAATACCTACTACTGGATACTCATCAAAAGACGGATGTCTAAAATAAGTCTTTACTAGTGGCTCATTATAGGATAACTCTTCACGCCATACTAATGTATCAGGCAGCGCACCGACCATTACTTCTGGGTAAGTTTCTCCAAAAACTCTATCTAACCAATAGATATATTCCTTGTAATCAATATTACGGACTTCTGTTTCGTCCATATAAAAGGAAGAAACTGTCACACGACGCGGAATGGTATTCCATTCAAACATAACATCTTGCTCAGTCATACCCATCAAGAAGGTACCCCCTTGAATAAGTACTAAATTAGGTCCAGTTTCTTGACCTTCATAATCTCTTTTTTCAAATCCACCCCATTTTTGGTCGTTGTATTTCCAACCAGTGGTAGATGATACTTCTTTCTTTCTTCCACAAGATGAAAAGACAATTGTAGAAGCCATTAGGAGTAGTAAGCTAAACTTTAGCAAATTCTTCATTTGACGAATAGTTTTAAATGAACTGCAAATATATAAAAAAACGGTAAACAATCACTGAATTCCGCAATCAAACGTATGTGTGTGTGAAAAAATTTTGTTTTTGACAAAAATCATCGAAAAAGACCGAAACAATCTCTGTATTTGGCATTTCTTCGTTTTCTTTTGGCACTTTCGCTTTGGTCAAAGTTAAAAATCAGTGAAATCTCATGGCTACCTGACGATGCGTTAGTCAATTCCGAAAGGGTATAGTCATAAGAATAACCTATTTTAAAGATGCCTTCCGACAATCCTACTGATACTTTTATGGCATCACGGTTGCTTTGGGCATGTCTATAGCCTAGGCCTGCAAAAAATCTGCCAAAACCTGCAAAGACATCAAAATCCAATTGACTGAAATCAGATTGTTTGAACCAGCCTATGTTTGGAGAGATGTAAAACTTATCTGGCGCCCCTGTATTTTGCGAAAGCGAAATCTGACCACCTACTTGAGCATTAAAGCGTATCGGGAGCCCACCATATAGATTTTGAGAAATATCCAGAAGCTGATTATTTGGTGTATTTAGGTGAGACATGGCATAGCCTACATAAAACTTCTTATTATACAACAAAACACCTGCACCAATATCCAAATAGGTCTTTGAAAGTGGATCTATTACTTCTGATGGATTCCCACCACCACCAGTTACTGGGTCAATATCATCTGGAAATAACAGTTTATTACCTCCTACTCTATTAGACAAGGCCCCCACTTCTATCCCTAATTTCAGGTAAACATCTTTAGTTGGCTCTAGCTGGTAAGCATACATCCCCTTCACTTCTGTCGTCACATACAAGCCGTCCCCTGCATTATCTGCTTGAATAGAAAGCCCTACCCCACTATGTGCTCTATCAAAAAATTGAGAATAACCCACATTGTAAGTCACGTAAGCCTTCTGAAAACCTGGCCATTGATTTCGGTAGTTAAAATTGACTAAAGGTAACTGCGTCAACCCCGTAAAAGCGGGGTTAAACTTAGCTGGGGCGGCATAATACTGCGTAAATACGGCATCCTGACCATATCCAATGACACTATAAACCATAAAAATGTAAAGTACAATACCCTTTTTCAACATTATAAGGATGAATTTTTAGCTAACTTTGCAAGACTTCTATGCAAAAGTAACTCTAAAACGCCGAATTTTAACATATGTTATCATATACTTCGCTTTTTAATTCGCCGTTTAGAGAAAAACAAATGAAAAATATTTGATTATGATTACTTCCAAACGTACCAGTAAATTTTTCGTCTTTTTTCTTTTCTTATTTTGGGGACAGACTGTTTTTGCGCAAGCATTAGAGCAAATCAACGTGTCACTTCAATGGGATCAGACGCCAATTTCACACTTTGTGGGCCAAGAAGAAGTCAAAATCTGGCATTTCGTTGGTGCAGAGTATCAAAGTGCTCACCCTACCTTACCGCTTTATTCTACGCGGATTGCGTTACCTAGTCATGGAAA
This sequence comes from Lepetodrilus galriftensis, assembly GCA_032361785.1. Taxonomy (NCBI): domain Eukaryota; kingdom Metazoa; phylum Mollusca; class Gastropoda; order Lepetellida; family Lepetodrilidae; genus Lepetodrilus; species Lepetodrilus galriftensis. The sequence goes on along the minus strand of JAUTBZ010127239.1, from coordinate 46,931 downwards.
GATCTCCACTACTTTCCGAAGTATCAAAGTATCTCGGTTTGATGCAATGGGTGTAAACTTCGATATGGACAATACAAATCCCATCATCACGGTGGATTATGAGCAAGAACGTGATCGGTTCTTTGCAAGAATTTCTGTTTTTCCTATTTATGGGACGGTGGGTAGCTACGAAAAGCTAAATGAGTTTTCGATTCGTATTCAATTTACATCAACACCGCAGCAAGCAAGCACAAGGGGCGTTCCCACCAAAAAATCCAAACTAAGGGATGGAGATCTTTATAAGTTTTCTATTTCTGAAAATGGGATCCATAAATTAGATGCTAATTTTTTGAAAAATCTAGGTGTAGACTTAGGTAGTATCAACCCTAAAAACATACATATCCTTGGAAATGGTGGCGCTAGGCTTCCCGAACTTATAGCGGTAGAGCGAGTAGATGACCTTGCGGAAAATGCTATTTATGTATCTGGTGAGAGCGATGGAAAATTTAATGACAATGATTTTATTCTCTTTAATGCCGTCAGTGCCAAGCCTGTCCTTCAGCACTCCGAAAAAACTTATCAAATCCAAAATAATCCATATTCTGATATAGCGTACTACTTCCTTAAGATAGATGACCTTGCGGGAAAAAGAGTACAAAATCAAAGCTCCTTACCTGAATCCAATAATATCGTTGACTACTACCTTGAATGTAAAAAATATGAAAAAGACAAGGTCAATCTACTGGATGAGCATTCGTCATCTGAAGGTGGGGGCAATGAATGGTTCGGAGAAGTATTTAAAGCACAAAAAATACAATCCTTTAATGACAAAATAAACTTTAAAAATATCATCAAAAATAAAGATGCAGCCATGCGCGTGCGCTTTGCTGGCTATGGAATTAATAGTACCAGTTTTTCCATGACTGTTGATGACAAAACGCTAAATACTAGTATTCCGGGTGTTGGCAATAGTACTTGGAGAGATGTTGCTTACATAAAAGATTTTCACTTAACCTACCCACCAAAAAATGAGCACCCTTCCATTTCATTGTCTTACTTTATCACAACAAATGAAGGTAAAGGCTGGTTAGATTTTATTGAAATCAATGCCTATCAAAAATTGATTTATGACAACGAGCCTTTCATTTTTGGCAGTTTAAGTGATTCGCCGCAAGATCTAACTACTTTTTCTATCTCTGCCAGTAATAATGACTTAATCATTTGGGACATCTCCAAACCGTTAGCCCCTGTAAATCAATCTTTTGCGCAAGCCAACAACAATGTTAAATTCACTGCTCCAACTGACACGCTTAAGCGTTTTGCTGTATTCAAGACTAGTGATGTGTTCCCGAAACCTGACCCAATAGGAAAATTAGGTAACCAAAATATTCATGCCATCGAAGAAGCTGATTTGATTGTCGTTTATCATGAAAGCCTAAAGAATGAAGCGCTGAAATTGGCAGCTCATCGTACAACCTACAGCAACATGAATGTCGTTACGGTACGCCTAGAAGACATCTACAATGAATTCTCTTCAGGTGCGCAAGACCCAACGGCCATCCGTGATTTTTCTAAAATGGTTTATGATAGAGATCCTAATTTTAAATACCTTTTACTAATGGGTGATGGCTCTTATGATGCCAAAAACATCAACAATAATGACAACAACTACAACTTGATTCCTGTAAGAGAAACACAACGTTCTGTCGATAGAATCAACACCTACCCTTCCGATGACTTTTATGGTCTACTTAGCAACAATGAAGGGACTGCCAACTTAGATGGAGCACTTGATCTTGCAGTAGGTCGAATTACCGCTAGAACCCCTGAAGAAGCCAACGATATTGTCAATAAAATCATCTATTATGATACGAACCCAGGCACACTAAAACCATGGAGAACTCGACTCATGAGTATTGGGGATGATGCAGACTCTAATACCCACATGCGACAAGCGAATCAAACGGCAAACCGGACAGAGATGGATCATAAAATATTTACTACCAAAAAAATATTTCTTGATGCCTACCCAAAAGTACCCGCTCCATATGGAGCTCGCTTCCCTGAAGCATCCAAACAAATCAATGATGGTGTCATTTCAGGAACTTTGGTGGTAAACTATTTTGGGCATGGTGGCGCCAAAGGTTTGGCGCAAGAAAGAGTCATGACCCTTCAATCCATCAAAAAATGGTCAAACATCATGGACAATATGCCCCTTGTGATTACGGCCAGTTGCTCTACTGCAGGGTTTGATGACCCTATCGTAAAGACATTTGGAGAAGAATTACTTAAAAATCCTACTGGTGGCGCCATCGCTCTATTTTCTACCGTAAGACCCGTCTATTCTAGTGATAACGAAGCGCTAATTAATGCCACTTATCCACAAATTTTTGAAAAAGACAATGGCAAAAAGAGAGCCATTGGAGAAATCCTTAGAGTAGGTAAAAACAATGCAGGAAGCGCAAACAAAGTGCGTAAATTCCTTTTACTAGGCGACCCATCCATGCCTTTGGCACTACCAGACAACAATCAGATAATCACCGACAAAATCAATGGCACAAGCATACAAACTGTTGACTCGGTGGCCATTGCCCCGCTCACAAAAGTTATTATTACAGGACATATTGCTGATGCTCAAGCTCAAAAACTATCCAACTTCAATGGTAAAGTGTATGTGACAATTTTTGACAAAAAAGCTAATTTTAAAACTTTAGGACAGAGTAATCCACAATTTGCTTACACAGATAGAAAAGGCATTATCTTCAAAGGTATTGCTTCAGTCTCTTCAGGAGACTTTCAATTTACTTTCGTTGTACCTAAAGATGTAGTCAGCCACGGCTATGGCAAAATCTGCTATTATGCTTCAGATGAAGTCAGTATAGATGCTGCTGGATATAGTGAAAAACTATACATTGGTGGTGGCGATGGCATAACAATTTCAGATGACACACCCCCTATCGTTGAGTTATTTATGAATGACGAAAGCTTTGTCTCTGGCGGAATCACCAATGACCATCCAACTATTTTTGCAAAAATAGCTGATGATAGTGGAATCAACATCTCTGGAAGCGGTATTGGGCATGACTTGACGGCAACAGTCGATACAGACATTAAAGTTGCTAATAATTACTACGAAACAGAGACCGACGACTACACAAAGGGTGAATTACACTATCCCTTGGAGAAAATCAGTCCGGGAGAGCATACCATCTCAGTTAAGGCTTGGGATGTCGCTAATAATTCTGGAGAAGCTAAAATTACTTTTTTCGTTGCCGAAACAGAAGGAGCCGCACTAGCACATGTACTCAACTACCCCAATCCGTTTACCAATCAGACTTCCTTTCAGTTTGAGCACAATTTATCGGGTTCTACCCGAGCAAGGATCAACATCTTCTCCGTAGATGGTAAAATCATCAAAACCATCGACAAAGACCTTTCTTTAGAAGGATTTAGGGTGACAGATATTCAATGGGATGGAAAGGACGACTATGGTGACCAATTAGCTAAAGGAGTCTATCTCTACCAAGTAAAGATAACGTCAATAGAGAATGATCAAAAATCTACTACTAGTGGGTTTGAGAAATTAGTAATCATGAAATAAAATAACTCCAAAAGTGGCGTTATGACTTAATTTCCTTAGTTGGGAGATATCGGACGGACACTGACACAGGCCATTGGCTTAGTGAATCTACTATAGGTCAAGGATTTAGAAATAACTATTAAACTTTATAAGAATCCCTTACTAGGCATAAGGAAAAAAATCAACTAATATGGGGTTTTTTGAGTATAGAAACTAGAGTTCCTTATTAATGCAAAAAATTGTATAAAAAACTTTATAGAGATAAAATAAAGTCTCCAATTAACTGTTATCTATGGGCTCGGCGATGCTTTTTTTAGTTTATTGACATAGAAAAAGGTATCTTTGCGCCAATAAAACGATAACAACCAATCAAATAGTGATAAATTGGAATATATTTTGCTCTAGTTTATCAAAAAACAACTTTTTATGAAAAAATTGGCACTATTATTTTTGATATTTCTGGGTATCTTTTCAGCCCAAGAAGCAAAAGCTCAGGTCAACCCTGATTTTTGCAAAGATGGTCATGATGTCAGAACTGGACAACCTTGTACAAATGTCATCATTACGTCCATACCTTTTCTTAGAATAAACCCTGATGCTAGGTCTGGTGCAATGGGTGACGCAGGATTAGCCACTTCAACAGATCCTAATGCAATGCACTTTAATGCATCTAAATTAGCATTTTCTGACCAACCTGTCGCCATTTCTGCTACTTATACGCCTTGGCTAAGAGCTATTGGATTGAATGATGTCTATCTAGCTTATTTGACTGGTTATTACAAAATTGATAAATTACAAACTATAGGAATGGGACTTCGCTTCTTTTCTATGGGAGAAATTAATTTTACCAATGCCGAAGGAGAATCTCTAGGTAATGGTAAACCACAAGAATTCGAAATCAATGCAGCTTATGCTCGTAAATTGACCGATAAGTTTGCTGTGGCCATCGGGGGTAAATACATTTACTCCAACCTAGCCGCTGGACAATCTCTAAATGGTATCGATATTAAAGCAGGCAAAGTAGGTGCGGCGGATATTTCCATGACCTACAAAACACCTTTAAAGCTTGGATCCACTTCTAGTAACCTTTCGGTTGGTTTGGCATTCACCAATATGGGTACGAAGATTACTTATACCAACTCCGCAGAAAAGGATTTTATCCCTGCCAATATTGGCCTAGGAGCTGGATGGGAATTTGAATTTGATGAATTCAACAAGCTAGGTATATTCCTTGATTTCAATAAATTAATGGTTCCGACTCCTGGTTCAGGTCATGACAATGATACTGCAATTAGCGGCATGTTTGCTTCTTTTGCAGATGCCAAAGGAAAAGAAGAAATTCAGGAAGTAATGACTTCTGTTGGTGTAGAATATTGGTATGATGACCAGTTTGCCGTAAGAGCAGGTTATTTTGGTGAAAGCAAAAACAAAGGAAATAGAAAATACTTTACGGCGGGTCTAGGACTTAAGTATAGTGTTTTTGGATTAGATTTATCTTACTTGATACCATCTGGTCCAGTACAAACCAATCCATTGGCTAATACACTTCGTTTTACATTAACCTACTTGATTGACAACAATCTTGGAGAAGATGTTCCACAATAAATAATCATTGCTTTCGCAAAAAAAGGACAATTAGGTTAGACTTAATTGTCCTTTTTTATTTAGAATAGTCCACACACATGCATCTAGATCAATCCTATTGGGAAGATAAATATGCCAACCAGCAAACAGGTTGGGATATTGGCGGAGTCAGCCCACAGCTCCAAAAATACTTCGGAGACCTTGCGGAAAAAAATCAAAAGATCTTGATTCCGGGCTGTGGCAATGGCTATGAAGCCATCTGGTTGGCTCAAAATGAGTTTACCGATGTCACTGTTATTGACTTGGCCGAAGCACCTTTGGCCCATGTTCAAAGCCAAGCACCGAGTATCAAAACCATCCAAAGCGATTTCTTCCAACTAGATGATCAATTTGATTTGATTGTCGAACAAACCTTCTTTTGTGCTTTAAACCCTACATTCAGACAACAATATGTAGATAAAATGGCCAAGTTATTGAAACCTAAAGGTAGAATAGCTGGTTTACTATTTAACATTGAATTTGACAGAATGGGACCACCTTTCGGGGGCAATATCGCTGAATACCAAGGCCTTTTTGAGAAGCAATTCGAGATCATCACCTTAGAGCCAGCGATGTTATCCATCAAGCCTAGATTAGGAAGTGAAGCCTTCTTTGAATTTCAAAAAAAGTAGCCTACTAGGCATCTTCTTCAAAAACATTGGGTAAACCTTGACTTTTACCTATATTTTTTGCAGCTTTAGACTCTCGAAATTGTCGTTTCCCAGCGTAAACAGAAAAAAGTATGGCAAAATATCTACTTACCGTTTCTTTACTATTCTTAGGCATGGTCGCTTTTGCGCAAGCAAACAAGCGCCCCGTCAAAACCAAAGGACTCATCTATACTAGAGAAAAAGCAATTAATCTCTCTTTTAATTCCAGTGGATTCTCTTTTGGCTACTCCAAAGGAAGACTAAAATCCTACCAAACTACCCCTTTTTGGCAAATAGAACTAGGCCGCCTAAAACATGCTAAAGAATACAAACAAATCTCAGATGCAACGGGCGTTCGCAATGCAAAACCCTTTTCTTTTGGCAAGGAAAATGTCTTTTTAACCGCAAGGTTAATGCGTGGACAAAAAAAATACTTAACCGAAAAAGCCAAAACGAAAGGAGTCGCCATCGGTTGGCAGTATATGTGGGGCGTCTCTCTTGGTTTGCTAAAACCCTATTATCTAAAGTTACAAAGACAAATAGACCCTGCTTTACCACAAGAATTTTCTATTAAAACGGAAAAATATAGCTTGGAGAATCGAGATGTATTTTTGGATACTCGCGCCATCGTGGGTGCAGCACCTTTTCTGAAAGGAGTCGGCGAAACAAAGGTATTACCTGGACTACATGCCAGAGTTGGAGTGCTCTTTGATTGGGGCGCCTTTGATGAGACATCAAAGTCCGTTGACGCAGGAGTGATGATTGATGTTTATCCCAAAGCAGTACCCATCATGATAGATGCTAAAAATTACCCCTTTTTCCTAAACCTTTACATCAATTTTCAGTTGGGTAAACGGAGTTAGTGTACTGTCAACTGCTGTCACAATATCAAATAAATTAGAAGCTTGACGACTGAAGTCATTTCACTATAATAATGAAATAAAGGATACCATCTATTCTTCTCAAAATGGTGACTTATGCCTTACAGAATAATGAATGATGAACGCCCAATAATGAATAATGAAATGAAGGATACCATCAAACCCAATAGAAAACCCGAATGGCTCAAGGTAAAGCTTCCTATTGGGAGTGACTACAAAAAGGTTCGGGATGTCGTCAAAGACTTCAAGCTGCATACTATTTGCGAAAGCGGATCTTGCCCTAACATAGGCGAATGCTGGGGAGCTGGCACCGCCACTTTCATGATTTTAGGCAACGTCTGTACACGTTCCTGTTCATTTTGTGCGGTCAAAACAGGTAGGCCTACCGAATACGACACCGAAGAGCCACAAAGAATTGCGCAAGCCATCCAAATCATGAATGTCAAGCACGCTGTCATCACTTCCGTCAATCGAGACGAACTCAAAGACAAAGGGGCTGAAATATGGTATCAAACCGTCATGGCGGTCAAAACGCTTACGCCAAAAACCACGATAGAAACACTTATCCCTGACGTCAAAGCGCAATGGGATGCCTTAGCCAGAATGGTGGAAGGCAACCAAGAAATTGTCTCTCACAACATGGAAACTGTCCAAAGATTGTCTAGACTGATTCGTCCCCAAGCAAGATATGAACGCAGTTTGGAGCAAATCAAACGCACCAAAGAATTGGGTAGAAGAACCAAAAGTGGCATCATGCTCGGCTTAGGGGAAACCAAAGATGATGTCGTGGCCTTAATGGATGACTTACGTCAAAATAATTGCGATATTTTGACGATTGGGCAGTATTTACAACCGACCAAAATGCATGTCGCTGTCGCTGAATTTGTTCACCCAGATGTCTTTGCCGAATATAAAGAGATTGGCCTAAATAAAGGGTTCAAATGGGTGGAGAGTGGGCCTTTGGTTCGTTCTTCCTATCATGCTGAACGCCAAGTTTAAGAGACAACCTTCACTATTCGATATTTATCATTCGAAATTCGACATTTTGTTAGACAAAACTTCAATCTAATCAAGAAAAAAGTATTTTTATTCTTTTCCTTTTAAAACCCTTGTACTTCTATTGTCCTATGTTTAGAAACAAAATTTTAAAGTGAAGTAATCAATACCCGAATAAATGACCAAGTACAAAATCAAAGAAATATTCTACACGCTTCAAGGCGAAGGCTTCCATGCAGGACGCCCTGCGGTATTCGTGCGTTTTTCGGGATGCAACCTTTGGTCAGGGCGAGAAGAAGACCGCAAAAAAGCCATTTGCCAATTTTGTGATACAGAATTCGTAGGGATAGATGGCCAAAATGGGGGCGCCTACTCCACTGACGAACTTGTCAATCAAATAAAGGTACTCTGGCCAGATGATAGCCAAATTTTCATCGTTTGTACGGGTGGCGAACCTTTATTGCAATTAGATCAGCCGTTGGTCGATGCCTTTCGGAAAAATAACATTTACATCGCTGTCGAAGCGAATGGAACCATCCCAAGCCCAAAAGGGATTGATTGGATTTGCGTAAGCCCGAAAGCCAATACGACACTTGTTTTGACACAGGGTCAAGAATTAAAATTGGTATTTCCACAAAAAGGCATCCAGCCTAGTGATTTTGTAGATATGAATTTTGACCATTTTTTCTTACAGCCTATGGATGGGCATTGGATTAGAGCTCATACTCATGAATCCATTCTTTATTGCCTAGCACATCCTAAATGGAAGGTTTCTGTTCAGTTGCATAAGATTTTGGGGATTGAGTGATGGTTTTTTGATCTTTGGGGATTGTTGCACTCGCTGTTGTACGCACCTAAAGACAATAAATAATACCATTTTTAACAATTCCCGTAGTTCACATACTCATTCATGTATTTCATACAAAATGCCAACAAATCTCCTTGTTTGGTGCTAAATTTGAATTACAATTTCTGACGAAGCTTTACTATTCATTATTCTCTGAAGAATAGACCACCTACACAAGTTTTCAGCATACTACAGGTATCGCTATGTAAAAAATTCCTTTTCATCTCCAAAAAACCAGCAGATGAACAAAGTAGTCTATTTATTCCTATTTTTTCTTTTGTCGCTTCACGCAAGTGCACAGGAACCAGCCAAGAAATCTAACCCCGTCCAATTTTCTGGCGGGCTATCTTTGTCTTCAAATACCTATAGCAATGGTGGCGTCGGTCGCAATCGACAAAGTCCATTTTCTTATGCAATCTCAGGTGCTCCGAGTTTGACTATTTATAATATTGCTTTCCCTTTTTCCTTTACGTTTAGTGATCAGCAATTTAGTTACAACCATCCCTTTAACCGGTACGGCGTGAGTCCTAATTACAAATGGATAAAAGTGCACTTAGGTTATCGCTCCATGAATTTTTCTGATTACACCGTAGGTGGAAGACAGTTTTTGGGTGCAGGGATTGAATTGACACCAGGGAAATTTCATTTTAGTGCCCTTTCGGGAAAATTAGAAGACCCTTATGCCCAAAGAGACAGTTTAGTTTTTGGGGCAACCACCTTAGAAACTTATACTCGTCGAATGCACAGCGTTAAAATTGGTATTGGCAAAACATCCGGATTTGATCTCATTGCCCTAAAAGTCAAAGATGAAATTGATTCGGCTTTACCACAAGATGCTGACAATGTTCGGCTGGTGCCAAAAGATAATTTTGTACTGGGATTAAACTTCCGGCTTTTGCTATTTAAGCACCTTCAACTCAAAGTCGAAAGTGCCGGATCGTTGCACACCAATGACGCTCGTGCAACCATTGACGCAGACTCCTTAGACCTACCTAAAGCCTACTACACGCTCAACAAAATCATCAAAACCAACATCTCTACCAGATGGGGAACGGCAGGCAAAGCGCAAATGGATTTGAATCTAAAGCCATTCTCCATAGGCTTTGGTTATCAACGAGTTGACCCCAATTTCATGTCGATGGGTGTGTATTATATGGTGACTGATTTTCAGAATTATACGGCCAATTTTTCAACACGATTATTCAAAAAGCAACTTCGACTCAAGCTAAAGGGCGGCTACCAACAAAACAATCTTTCTCTTTTACGCCGCGCCACCAACTTGCGTAAAATTGGAAGTATCCAAATAAACTACGCCAGCCCAAAAGGATTTACCACCAGCCTAAATCTCAACAATATGCAAACCGACCAACGTGCAGGTTATGTAGAGATTGAAGATACGCTTAGATTGGCACTTTCCAACAGTAGTGCCATTTTTAATACGAGTTATGGATGGAAACAAGGGAAAACAAGGCAGTCCGTTAATCTAAATATTGGACGCACCAATTTCAAAGATATTAACCCATTGTACTTTACGGCAATCGGTGAGACTGTGAATAATAATGCCGGCATTTCGTATAGCCTAAAGCACAAGCCTTCTGCTATGAGCTACTCGTTAGGTGTTAATTATTACGAATTAAACTCGTCTTATAAAAACAGTACAGGCCTAGGATTCAATGCCAGCATTGGCAAAAAATTACTCGATAAAAAACTATCTATCCGACTCAACACCAGTCTAAACCAAAGAAAGCTAGACGGCCAAAAGGATGGATATTACCTAAGACTTCGAAACCGTATGTCTTACAAAGTGACCAAAAACCAACGTCTCTCCTTTTATATCTCTTGGGCAAAACGTCCAAGCATTTCTAAAACCCCATTGAACGAAACAAGAGCTAGCCTAAGTTACGGCTTGAACTTTTAAACCACAGACAGATGAGAAACAAAATAGCCATTCTTCTAGTCATTAGTGTCGTCTTATTCGGTGATTTTGCATTGAACGCACAATCTTATCCCATTCAGATTACGCTGATTAAGAAGCCGCCACATCTAATGAAATTTGATGATTATGAAGATTTTTCTAATCAGATTTTCATTACGGCAGTCAATACCAGTGCCAACAAGCAGGAATTCAATCTTAATTTTCATGCTACCGGACCAAATGGCTTGACCGTTGATGCGGAGAGTTTCTTAGATGAATCTATCATTCTAGACCCTGGCGAAGTCCTGACTTTTGATGGTTCAGAGTTTGAAGATTATGGCATTTCTGGCCTTACGGAAAATAATATCCAACCGGCCAGTGAGCGTAAGTACCTGGCTTACAACAGAGTACTGCGTGAAGGTCGCTATACATTTTGTCTGACGGCAATTGTTCCTAATAACCCTAAAAAGTTCCTTTCCGATCCAAATGAAGGCTGTGATTACTTTGATACAAAGTATGGAGAGCCGCCATTTATTGTCAACCCAGAAGACCAAGAAGCCATTACAGCCACAGATCCTGCGATCCTGAATGTGGTATGGACACACAATACAATCGGTGCTCCAAGCTCCTTCGATTATGCTTTAAAAATTGTGGACATCACCAAATACAAAGAAAACCCAATCGAAATTATCGAGCAACCCGGCGTTCCAGTTGTTTTTGAAGATGAATTTGAAGGGCAATTTTTTGCCGGATTAACGGATATTGACTTAGAAGAAGATCACCGCTATGCCATGCGTGTTACCGCAAAAGACCCCGACGGCAATATGAAATTTGAGAATGGTGGCAAGAGTAATGTCGTTGTTTTTACTTATCAAAAAGGTTTTATGGATGACCCTGTTGACACAACGAATACTGTCGTGGACAACACGCCACCTGCCGACTCAACTCACACATCCAATGAACCACCGTCTCATGCAGGCCCAAGTGAATGTGGTTTTAACGCAGACGTTCCTAGCATCTCTAGCATGGTAGCGACAAGTTCGTTGAGTGTTGGTGATGTGCTGACCATTGGCCGATTCAGCATGGAAGTCAAAAGTTCGACTGCCGGCCCAAACAATACCTTTACCGGCACAGGAGAGATCCTATTGCCATTTCTAAATAATATTAAAGTACTCACTGAATTCTCCAATATCCAAAAAAATGCGGATAATCAAATTTTTGAAGGCGTCGTAAACGGCAAAGAAGACCGTTCTTTCCCCTACGCTATGATTAATACAGGTATTGGAAAAGTGCCAGGCATGACTGCCGAACAAAAAGATCAACTCAAGGATTTTCTGGCAACAGGCAATCGACTACTTAGTCTTTACAATGGCGATGAAACCATAGGATTACCTTTTGGTATTGACAACGAAGTGGCGGATAACTCCGTAACAGTCGGAATTATGAAAATGAATTTCACCCCTTTTGGCGCAAGCCTAGACGCTATGATGAGCGTGAACATCCCTTCCTTGGAAGACAACATGTTGCATGATTTATCGCTGGGTGTGATGGATTTGACTTTTTCGCCGGAAGGCCTTTCAGAACAAGCAAAATTATACCTAGGAAGAGACCTAACTGTCTCAGAATCAAATGGTAATGAGTTAATTTTCGGTGGACTAGAAGATGCAGGGACAGACTGGAATCAAATTACTTTTGCCGAATGGGACTGTGGTGGATTCAAGTGTTTGAATGTAGCCTTGGACTATAAATTCTCTAGAGATGTCATCGTACCGGATGGCTTAAATGGTACGCCGGGTGCAGGCAATGTGCAAGCACATACGAATATCACCATGTGTAGTGATTTCAACATGGTTGCCCAAATAGATATTCCAGCATTTCAATTGACAGACTCGCCTGACGGATTTGCCTTCGAAGTGGATGAAGCCTGGATTGACTACTCAACAATTGGCAATATTGAAGGTATCGAAGGAAGCCTTCCGGCCAACTACAACAGCCCAACCTTAAGCAGTGGTGACCCTAGAATCCAAAACACTTGGAAAGGATTTTGGATGAAAGATTTAAAATTAAGGATTCCGGAATATGCCGGCAATGTGCATGGCGAAGAAAGAACAATGAGTGCGCATTTACACAATTTCATTTATGATGGTCAATTCACGTTCAGCTTCCGTATGGAAAATGTAATGAACCTAAGTGCCAATCATGACATCGAAGGCTCCAACTTCTCGATTGACACCATCTACATGGATGTTGTTCAAAATAGTTTTGAACGAGCTGCGATGAAGGGCAAAATTGGCATCCCAATGGCCGGAGAAAACGAGCAATTAAATTACAAATTATTATTTGATGATGACCATGGAGCAGGAACACAAGATACGCTTCAATTCATCATAGAACCAAGAGATAACCTAACCTTGCCTATGTTTTTGGCGCAAGCCGACCTGCTACCAACATCCAACTTTAAATTACTCATTGAACCTGAAGTAGTATTTAGTATGGATTTGAATGCTCATATTAGTATTTCTGATCGATTTAATCCAGGGTCTATTGATTTGGGGGCTTTGAGCTTGGAGATACCTGGAGTGATGATTGAGCATCTAGCATACAACAGTAAGACGGGATTTGACGACAGTAATTTCACATACAGTCCAGCAAGTCCACAAAAAAACATGTCAGGATTTCCATTGAGTTTGGATGGATTTAGTTTTAGTTTTAATAATTTTAATCCAACTATTTCCTTGACACCAAAGCTCACATTAACAAGTGGCGAAGATGGTATTTCGGCGACAACAACCATCGTCATCAAATCTGCCTTACGGCCAAAAGCTGCTGGCATCAAGAAAATTGAACTAACTGAAGTCACCATCAACAAGATTACCCTTGACGCCCATATCAGTACGATTGGATTAAAAGGAGAATTGGAGTTTTATAACGAAAGTGGTGCTAAAGGAACAAGGGGCAAAATAGATGTCACTTTACCGGCAGGTATTAGTGCTCGATTAGCCGCTGATTTTGGTACATACATGAATCCTGGTATTACGGATCCAACCTACAACACTGCTCAGTGGTATGACTACTGGTATGTGGATGGATTAGTTGGTTTTGGCGAAACAGGCATTCCAGTCTTTTCGGGCTTACAACTGTATGGGCTAGGTGGTGGAGTGTCAAGTCACATGACCAAAACAGGATCATTGCCGACAATCAATCCGAATGCAGGAGATGCCCCACAGCCTTCAGGTGGAGTCTATCGACCAAATTTCAATACCGCTCTCGGACTTAACTTTAAAGCCATTTTTGGTTCTTCCGATGGTGGACGTGCCTTTAATTTTGATGTAACCTTAGGCGCTGAATTTTCCAATAGTGGCGGTATGACTTACTTTGGATTTTCCGGTAATGTAAGATCTATGGCTGATGACTTGAATGATTCTGATACGCCTATCACGGGGTATGTAAGTGTATCTTACCACAATCCTGGATCAGGAGATAACGGAGAAGAACACATTGAAGGACAGTTATTTATGACAGCTAATTTTTATGATGTCGTCAAAGGTGGCACTACAATAACGAATCCACCTGCCGACTATACGGGTGACCTAAACAATGCCTTTGTATGGGCGTCTTTCTATACAGCAATGAATAGAGACTATTGGTACTTCAACATGGGTACACCAGCCAATCGTGGAAAACTAGAAGTACTAGACATTGCTACTTTCTCTTCCTATTTGATGGTTGGACACGATGTACCATCCACCTTACCAAGCCCGCCACAATCCTTTATGGATATCTATAATGACCAAGAAGATGGCATTGCTGGGGGTGGAGATGTATCTAGTTTGATGTCTGAGCAATCAAGACCCGCACTACCAGCTGGCTCTGGATTTGCCTTTGGCTCTTACTTTGAAGCTAGTATTGAAGGCAGCCCAAGCATTTTTTATTATGATATTGGAATGGTGATTGGTTATGACATTAACCTGACCCATAACATAGCACGTACTTGTGCAGAATATGGCTCAGATCCCGGTGTACCAGAAGTACCCGGTGTCAATAACTGGTATGCCACTGGACAGTTTTATGCTGGTATTCATGGAGAATTTGGTGTAGAAGTAGACCTTATGTTTTATAGTGGAAGATATTCCATATTAGATGCTTCCGCAGCCATACTACTTCAGGGTGGACTACCAAATCCTGTATGGGCCAGTGGTGGCGGACGCATCCGATACCGCATCCTACATGGTCTTGTTAAGGGAACCTACAAATTTGATGCAACGGTTGGGCACAAATGCACACCAAGCATTAGCTCGTCCGGTATGCTAGATGCTATATCCTTTATCCAAGACATGAAGCCTTCTAACGGTACGAATAATGTAGATGTACAGACGTTGAACTCGGTTGTTTTTGCCATGGAAGTAAACGAGATTTTCGAATTGCCGGTGGACGATGGCGTCCGTCGATTTAAGCCATACGTTAAGTCTTGGACATTTAAAGAAAAAAATGGACCTAACGTACCTTGCTTAAGTACCGAATACAATGATGAAAATATTATTGCCAGTAAAATGCCACAAGATATGCTTAAGGCGCAGACTAGGTACACCCAAAAACTAGAAGTTCGAGTCAAAGAATATTATGCCAACGGCACGCATAGAGATGTCCAAAAAAATGGACATGCTTGGAAAGAAATCAAAGAAGCTACTTTTAGAACGGGTAATGCGCCACAGACCATTTCCGACAGGAATGTCCTATTTGCCTATCCATTCAAATTTCAAAAGCACTTCCTAAAAGGAGAAACCGAAAACGGATTTGGATACATCGTCCAAAAACAGGGTACGCCTAGTTTGTTCCCAGAATATGGAGATGCCAATGGACACTTCAACTATATTGCTAGATTCACGCCTTTGGATGCAGGAGAAGAAACCCATGTAGATTTGCCATTGACCATTGTGGGCAATCGTATTGTTAAGTTCAGAGTAAGCTCCCTACAAAATAGTACTGCTTACAGCGTCCAAATCATCGCAAAGACAAATCCTACAGAAGAAGAACGGATACAAGCAATGATGAACTCCTTTCAAGAAATGCAAGAATCAAGGCATCAGGAAATCACATTCCATCAGCAAGACATAAATATCTTTAGTCAGAATGGGAGCACTGCGAGCTATAGAAAGCGGACCCTTCCAGGAAGCACGACTGCTAGTCCACACGAAAAGGTCTTATACAATTATTACTTCCAGACCAGCCAATTCAATACTTTTGAAGCGAAGTCAGCAGCCAATACACCTTCTTCAGGTTCCGATGAGAATTCGCAGTCTTCAATGACAGTCATTGCCAACTATGTGCATAATAATTCATCTTCAGATGATGGTGGTTTCAATGTCTGGGAAGCTACTGTGAAGCCTGATTCCTACTCGTCTACAAAAGTATTTTTGAGTAACTCCGGTTGGGAAGAATTACCCGAATACTACGATTACAATCCACACTACAAACCTGTCAATGGAGCTTCGTACCGTGTGGATAAACTCGTGAATTTGTATTTGAATCCGACAACATCCGAATCTGATAATGCTTACGCTGAATATCCAACAAATAATTATTTCTCAGTGTTCAAACACTATGTACTCTCTCCTTATCGTCGGATTTATAGTGGCAGTACACATCCCGTTTGGAATCTAAAACAATATTTCCATGGATACAACTATAATTGGAATAGCATTATCAACAGTGTTCGTGTCCAAGGTGCCCGAGACAATCTATTATCTACTGCAGAAATGAATGAGTTACTTGGAAATAGCTCCGGATCATCTAGTACCAAATTCAACTATTTATATACGCCATCTACCACCATGTACATCACACTACCCCATTACCGGGTAGGGAAGCATGCACTCACGGCAATGAGAAGTAGTTTAGCGGCAACGATGAACCATAAAATCTTGGATTACTATTCTTACAAGAAAATAAAAAATCTGGTGCCAAGCCACATTCGAAGCAAATATTACCGTGTGATAAATACGAACCCTGAAGTCATGGACTTTCCACATCAGGATAGCAATACACTCGCACCTGTATCCTTTATCTTACAGTATCGTTATCCTAGTTCGAGCTCTGCTCCAACAGGCGCTACAGCGACTTTACGAAGGGGGACTAGTGCTCGAATCCAAACTGGATCCATTGAAAAATAACCCAAATTAAACAGATTTAAACCTTATATGATGAAACATATTTTTCTAGCTTTCGCAATTATTTTTGGACTGTCCGTTGCCGGAAAAGCACAAGACATTTCAAGGAGTACTATCCATTTAATTGGAAAAAACACCGGCAACAAGATTGTCCTTCGTTGGGCGCCGAGCTCCGTGGGTGCTTGGAGCCTATCCAACAAAACAGGCTATCAGGTTGAACGAATGAGCTTCAGAGACAGTACTGATTTTTTTAGTACGGACTTTAAGCCCTTGACATCTGAGCCATTAAAACCTTGGCCTTTAGCTAAGTGGGAACCGATTGCCAACGAAGCAGCCAATGATCCTTTCGCGGCCATTGCAGCACAGATGATTCATGGTGACAACCAGACAGGCGAAGGTGATATTTTGACGCAAGCCGAACATTACAAAAACTTGTATTCGATGGCTTTATTGGCAGCAGATTTTTCTGCCAATGCTGCTTTAGCATCCGCCTTGAGATACGAAGACACCGATGTAAATGCCCAAACTAGCTACATCTATAGAGTTTATAGTATGGGATCAACTAAAGAATATCAGGTGGATACGGCTTATTTGGTCATCAAAGGAAATGAAATCTTCACACAAACTCCGGTCATCCTAGCAGCTCCCCTTGAAAATGAAAATGCCATTGCCTTACAATGGGATAGAAGTTTGGAAGAAGACTATTCGGCATGGTACATTGAAAGATCTCGTGATGGACGGACATTTACCCGTCTAAACAAATCGCCTTACATTGATAGCCCTTTGCAGGGAAAAGAGCCTAAATACATTTCTTACATCGACTCCGTTGATCAAAATTACGTCAAGTATAGCTATCGGGTAATCGGGATTGATGCTTTTGGAGACCTAAGCAAACCTTCTAACGTTATCGTAGCTATGGGCCGTGACCGTACGCCCCCATCCGCTCCAACTAATATCGAAGCCAAACAAATTGCTGATGGCAAAATGGAAATTCGATGGAATGCCAAAGACCCCGGTGATTTAAAAGGTTTTTATGTGACACGCAGAAGTCAAGTGAATGGCACGGAAACAAAACTAACTAAAAATATGCTTCCAAAAAATACACGCTATTTTATGGATACAGACTACAATCCAATTGAGAATAATTGGTATTTAGTTTATGCAGTGGATACGGCCGGCAATGCCATGGTTGGATTGCCCCAGTACGGAACCATCACCGATAGTATTCCACCAAGCAAACCCAAAGGGCTAACTGGAACCATCGACACCAATGGCATTGTGACCATTAAATGGGAAGCCGGGCCCGAAGTGGATTTATACGGTTATAATGTTTTTTATGCCTACCAAGAAGACCATGTATTTGTCAATCAAACCAATCATCCGATTCAGGTTGCCGAATTCAAGGATACCATTAACATCAAGACCCTTACGGAAAATATTTATTACCGTGTAGTGGCTTTTGATATGGCTCGGAATGCTTCTGAGTTTTCAGATATTCTGACTTTGAAAAAACCGGATATTGTACCACCAACGGCCCCCTTGTTCACAGATTATAAGGTGACCAAAAAAGGAATAAAATTGACCTGGGCCAATAGCTCATCGAAAGATGCCAAGATTCATTACCTTTTCCGAAAGGAAAAAAATGCAACCAACTGGAAACTCATTCACCGCTCTACTGAGCACAAGTCTTACGACCAATATGTGGATGATGCAACAACCGCTGGCACGACCTATCAATACAAATTAGAAGCCGAAGACAATGATGGCTTAAAGACCGCCAGTGAGTTTAACCTAAGTCTTAAAGCCATCGATTACAATCTACCGACTCCAGTTAAGTCCTTGACAGTCAACCACAACAAGGCTCAAAAGAGCATTACGGTCAAATGGAATTATCCAAAGCAGGGTGATTTTAAATTTGCGTTATATCGGGCTGTGGACAATAAAGGTTTTCAATTAGTGAAGCCGCTAGACTCTAATACTCACCAATATACAGACACACATATCAAGTCTCAAAAAACTTATGAATACATGGTCAAAGTGGTGTTTACGGATGGTAAGAAGAGTGGATTTAGTCCTATTGAGAAGATACAGGTTTTGTAAATTATTGCAATTTTGTCCTGCAGATACCGCAGATTTACGCAGATACTTTTGTTACGCAGATATCACAGATTTGTGCAGATACTTTTGTTACGCAGATACCACAGATTTGTGCAGATACTTTTGTTACGCAGATACCACAGATTTGTGCAGATACTTTTGTTACGCAGATTTGCGCAGATGCTTTTTTCCCGCAGATCTCACAGATTTGCGCAGATAAAACATTAAGAATAACCAAATCCTTTTTTATTTTTAAAAGCCAGCAGTCGAGTGTGACTGTTGGCTTTTTTACATGCCCCCAGTATTTGTCATTCATTAGAGAAAACACTAAGCTGACACAAGAAACCCTAATAATTATTGAAGTTTCACTACCAAAAAGCTAAATACATAACAATAATTACACATAGCTACAAGTCTCCAATTAAAAGTAAATAATATACTTGCCTAGTTTTTGGTCATCTACAAACTAAATCATACAATCTATACAAAATCAAAGAAAATTATCCCGTTTGATACTAAATTTGACTTACCGTTTCTAACGAAGCTCACTATTCAACTTACATCGTAGTAGAATAGGCCAATAATCACCTTCCAAATTATATTCCTTTCTTCTCAAAAAAAAGTAGATGAATAAAATTAGCTATCTATTCCTTTTTTTGCTTTTGGCACTTCATTCAAGTGCTCAGAATAACACGCCCAAAACGCAACCTGTTCAATTTTCAGGAGGCTTGTCTCTATCATCCAACACCTACAGCAACAGTGGGATTGGGTACAATAGACAAAGTCCTTTTTCGTATGCTATTTCAGGTGCACCAAGTTTGAGCATTTATAAGATTGCTTTTCCATTTTCTTTTACATTTAGTGATCAAAAATTTAGTTATAGCCACCCTTTTAACCGATATGGAGTAAGTCCAAATTACAAGTGGATAAAAGCACATTTAGGATATCGTTCAATGAATTTTTCTTCATTTACCATTGCCGGAAGACAATTTAAAGGTGTCGGACTAGAATTAACTCCTGGAAAATTCTACTTTGGTGTCCTAACTGGAAAACTAGAAAATCTCTATGCAAAAAGAGATAGCTTAGTCTATGGCGCCACTCCCATAGACACTTATACACGACGCATCAAGGCCGCAAAAATAGGCATTGGCAAGAGTAGTGGTATTGATATCATTGCTTCAAAAGTCAAAGATGAGCTGAACACATCCTTGCCTGCCGAAGGTGACCACATTAGACTTGTCCCCCAAGACAATATTGTATTAGGGCTTAATCTCCGATTACGATTATTCAAACGACTCTTTCTCACAGCAGAGTCCGCAGGTTCCTTACATACCGCAGATGCCAGAGCAACCTTGCAAACGGATACACTTGATTTGCCTGATGCGTATTACAAATTAAATAAAATTATAAAAACCAACCTGTCCACCCGCTGGGGAACAGCTGGCAAGCTCAAAGCAGATTTACAACTTAAGCCTTTTAACTTAGGGTTTGAATACCAACGTATCGACCAAAACTTCAAGTCACTCAGCATCTATTATATGGTCACCGATTACCAAAACTATATTACCCATTTTTCCACCAAGCTATTCAAAAAGCAACTCCGAATCAAACTCAAAGGTGGCTTCCAAGAAAATAACCTATCCAAAATCCGCCGTGCGACTAGCTTGCGCAAAATAGGCAGTATCCAAATCAGTTATCTACACCCCAAAGGCTTTAACTTGAACGCTGGCTACAATAATTTAAGCACTGACCAAAGAGCTGGCTATGTGGAAGTCGAAGACACTTTGAGATTGGCGCTCTCCACAACCAACACCATAATCAACACTGGTTATCAGTGGGCTAACACCAAGCATCGACACTCCCTTAATTTGAATTTTGGAGTTTCTAACTTTAAGGATATCAACGAGTTATACTTTACACCCATAGGACAATCCACCAACAAAAATGCGGGACTAACCTATAGCATTGCCCACAAACAGTCCAAAATGTCCTATTCTTTAGGCATACACTTCTATAACTTTGAGTCATCGACCCGAAAGAGTGGCGGCACAGGTATCAATGCATCCATTGGCAAAAAGATGCTCCATAAAAAAATGACTATTCGACTTAACACCAGCTATAATCTCCGAACTTTAGATGGAGAAAAGGATGGTTATTTTTTGCGCATACGCACCCGATTAAGCTACAAAATCACCAAAAAACAGCAGCTTAATTTTTATTTCTCCATTGCCAAACGCCCAAGTATTTCTCAATCACCACTCAACGAAAAAAGAGCTGGCTTAACATACGGTCTTAACTTCTAAACTGATCACCATGGATACTCCAAAAATAAAACAATGCCTTTTTATATTTCTTATGTTCTTTGGATTTTCGGCTTTTAGTCAGCCTATCCAACTAACACTCATCAAAAGACCACCACACAAAGCCTATGTCAACGACCTTAATGATTTTCAGGCACAATTGTTTGTTGCAGCTGTTAACACGAGCAACCAACCTGTCACTTTCAATCTCAGTTTTAATGCTTCAGGCCCCAATGGGCTTACTATTCAGGCGACCCATTTTTTAGAAGAAAATATTACCCTTGACCCTGGTGAATCGTTAACGCTTGATGGAGATGGTTTTGAAACGTATGGGGTCAAAGGCCTTTCGGAAAATGATATTCAGCCCGCATCAGAACGAAATTACTTAAAAATCAACCGAGTGCTCCGAGAAGGACGTTATACTTTTTGCATTGTGGCTAGCTCCCCCAATGATCCAACCAATTTCCTTTCCGACCCTAATGAAGGCTGTGATTTCTTTGATTTAGCATATGGTGAGCCACCACACATTGCTTATCCCGAAGACAATGATTACATCCCTGTAATGGATCCAGCAATCCTAAATGTAACTTGGACACACACTGTATTGGGTGCACCAGTTGCATTTGAATATACACTCAAAATTGTAGATATCACTCTATTTCCAGATGCCAATCCTGCAGATATTATTGAACAACCAAGTGTGCCTGTACTTTACGAAGACAGCTATCAAGGACTTTTCTTTGCGGGGCTCAATGATATTGACTTTGAAGAAGGTCACCGTTATGCGATCCGTATTAAGGCGATTGACCCCGAAGACCATGTTCGCTTTCAAGAAGCTGGAAGAAGTAATGTTGTGACCATCTTTTATGGAGAAGAAACTTTGCCAATCACAGAATGTACTTGCGCAAATGTCAACACTTTACCTAAACTAAAACTCACTCGCCCAAACCCCAATACCCAACCAAGAGAAGCAAAAATTGAAAAAATAAATGAATATGCTACTGCTTTATTAGCTTGCTCAGCGGATTCCATGACACACCAAATCACTTATGCCATTGACTGGAGTGGCTCTGGAAGTGTTAATTTTGACTTTAACAACTCTTCACCCATTCTCCATGACTATGACAATTTAAACCAAATCCCTGGTGAAATTTGCGTAAGCTTCCTGATCGCAACTAAAGATGGCTCTGGAACACCTTGTACTAAACAAGAATGCCTAAACGTAGAAAATGGTTTCTTTGACCCACCAACAAATGAAGATGTCTCCACTATCAAAACAGGTACTATCGCCAAAGGAGACACACTCCGTGCTGGCGAAAATGGCGAATTTGAAGTCATCATCACTCAACTCACTGGCCCAAAATCTGGTTATTCTGGAGAAGGCACCGTCTTTATAGGATGGTTGCAGGCAAGAGTTAGTGTTGCTTTTAAGCAGATAACGGTGGACAAAAACAAACGCCTTCGTAGCGGAAACATCGTCGGCAAAATAGCCCCAAATCCACCCACTTATCCAAAAAAATGGCCTTTAGAAGCACTTGCTAGTAATACTTGGACCAACCAAGCTGCTGGCTCTGTGGTCAATTGGTTGGAACAGAACAGCCAACAAAAACTCCCCTACAAAAGCCCAAATGCTTGGACAACACCGATGATGATGCCTTTGGGACTCGTTTTTAGCGGAAGCGATGAATTAGTCCTTACGGAAATGGTCTTTCAGCGCAATACATCTATGTTTAACATCATTGGAGCTAAGCGCACCCCATTAAATTGGGGGGAGCCAAAAACAATCGGCTTTAGAGCAGCGGATATTGCTTTTCACCCAGCCGCAATCGCTCCTAGCCCCAAACGTTTAGAATTAGTCGCAGATTTAGAATTCGATGATATTGATAACCAAACCCATTACACCTTTGTTGCTCCAACTGATGTTCGAGCTGGGTGCTATGTTGAATGGAGTGAAAATGGATACTCCCATTTTGGCCTAGAGATGGAGACGCTGCTTCCGCGAAAATGGGTCGTTCCCGCCATTGACAATGGAATTGATAAAGTAAAAGTCAGCTTAGCGGCTCAATCAGGTGGGTGGGATGATTTGGTTCTTACTGGCAACCTACCTAAATGTGAAATTGTTGGAACCGATGGTATGCTCATCGAAGCCAAATCCATTTCTTACGACATGTCCGATGTCGCCAATCCACCACAAATTCAATTCCCTGCCAACTATCAAGGCATAACAAGCAATCAGTTTCGGGGATTTTTTGCGAAAGCGCTAACACTCTACATGCCGAATGTCTGGGAGAAAGCCAACCAACCACTTTCAGTAGATGTCTCAAACCTGATAATGGATAAAATGGGCATAACAATGAAAGTCAAAGCGACCAATATTGCCGATTTCAATACAACAAGCGTCGTTGACATGGCTGCTAGTGTCGATAACTTAGAAGTTGAAATGATTGCAAATTCTTTGACAAATGCACTTGTAAAAGGCAAGATTGGACTCCCCTTCTCTGATGTAAAAACCATTACGGATCAGTCAAAAGTGGATTATACGGCAACACTACACATCGTACCCAAAAACCTAGAAACGGCGACCAACATATCTAAAGTCCAATTAGTCATCAACCCAACTGAAAATCAAAAAATCAACTTTGACTTAATTCATTCTCAATTACAACTAGACAAAAATTCAAGTATTACAGCAGAGAGTAGTAAAAATGGAATGTCATTTGTCATTGATATTACTGGAAAAGTCAACATCAAAGATGTTTCTATTGGCTCCTTCTCGCTCAATTCGCTTGATATGCGGGTAGAAAAAATGAAGTTAGCTTATGACTCCAAAAAAGGAAAAATGACTTTTGATGAAGGCAAAAACATGACTTGGTCGCATAGTAGTCCACAAAAATCGTTGGCGATAACTGGAGACAAAGCAGGTTTCCCGTTTTCGATCTCCAAAGTAGATTTTGTACAAAGCGCCGCTAAAAATACGGAATATTTTCATGGCCAATTAAAATTTAATATCATCATTAACCTGACCAAAGACATTGCTGGATCAACAGCACTTTCTTCCGAAGTGGCCATCCTAAAAGACAACCAATCCTTTACCAAATTCAAACCTAAATATATTGAGACAAATCTAGAAGAGATTGCGGTGAGTCAAGATTTGGGTGCTGTAAAAATCGTAGGGAAAGTAAAAATCAGAAATGGAGATCCCAAATTTGGAGATGGCTTCTTGGGAGATTTGCAGGCCA
The DNA here is from genome assembly GCA_032361785.1 of Lepetodrilus galriftensis. Taxonomy (NCBI): domain Eukaryota; kingdom Metazoa; phylum Mollusca; class Gastropoda; order Lepetellida; family Lepetodrilidae; genus Lepetodrilus; species Lepetodrilus galriftensis. The sequence goes on along the minus strand of JAUTBZ010127239.1, from coordinate 22,657 downwards.
CTTTTAAGGTGCCCAAGGCGGTCGCAACGGCCACCGCAGAATTTGGCAAAGTGAGTGGCTTCCGCTACTGGAGAGTCCAAGCCGGAGCAAGCTTTTCTCCTCCTGTGCCATTTGGTGCCATTAACCTTTCGGGAATTGGTGGCGGCGCCTATTACAACATGAGCGCAAAGAAAAACACTGCACAAAATCCTACGCTAAAAGACACTTATTTATTCACACCCAAAAAGGACATTGCTGGTTTTATGATTATGGCTGGTCTAAGTGCTCCAAAGCCGGAAACTTTTAACTCTGAAATGCAAATCACTGGCCAGGTGAATATCCAAACCAAAGGAGTCGAACAAGTTGCGTTTGATGGAAAATTTTGGGTAGGTGCAGAAATTAATGAACGACCTAAAGCACCAATTAAAGGAACCGCACATGTCCAATATGACTTTGTCAATAAGATTTTTGACTTGACGTCTTCTGTGGATATTGACAAAAAACCCATCAAAGCCAACAAAATAGGCTTGGCTCTTTACATCAATGGAACAGATGGCAAGTGGTATTTTAAGTGTGGGGAGCCCCAAAAACCGAATAAAGTTAAAATTGGTTTAGGTGCATTATCCATTACAAGTGATAGCTATTTTATGTTTGGAAATGACATCCCAATGCCTACAGCTTTTACCAATACATTCATTTTAGGTTATCAAGGCGCCGTTGGAAAAGCACCGAAATTTGTCAGTACGATTGACCCTAATGGCAATGCGGCACATGGTGCTGGAATTGCTTTGGGAACTGGCTATCACTTTAAGGCCGAAAGCTATCTTCCACTACCATATGATTATTATGTAGGCGTCCAAGGTTTGGGTGGAACTGAGCTAAATTTAAGTCTATTAGAATATCCTTCTTTAAAAGCCAAAAACCAAGGCTTAAATGGTTGGTTAGCAAGTGGTTCTATTGGTTTTTATGCGGGGGTAGGTGCAGGTGTTTATACAAAAAAAGGTGCAAACTATAAGGAACAGCTAACTCTTGCCAAATTTGGGGGAGCTGGATACGTAATGGGTCAATTTCCCAACCCTACCTATTTAGCAGGTGAAGTAGCTGGCTTAGTCAAAATTGGTTGCTTTAATGATTGGTGCTTAGTGAATACATCGGCATCCGTTGATTTTGAATATGGAACAAAAGTGAACCCTGGCCCTCCAGACACCAAAGTAACAGAATCGGTTGCCCAACACACCGATAAAGTGCTCAAAGATGTCGTGGTTGAAAGTATCGATAAACATATTTTAAAGTATGTACACCCAGAAACTTACAAGTCCTTTCCTACGGATCAAGCTATTGCTGTAAAGTATGTCATATCTCCTTTAGAGCAATTTGAAGTCGCTAAACGAACTTTTAGATTCAAAGCGACTCCTGTACTACTTGAAAAATCCATCGATTGCAATTGGCAGTCTGTGGCGCTTACTAATACTCCAGGCAGCAATGGAGAAGTGCTTTATTATGCACAAACATCACAATTGGTCATAGCCAATAATACGGTAAACAATAATTCTACGGATTTATCAAATGTAACGAATTCTAATACAGACAGTGATTATTCTACAATACTGGGTGGTCAAGCTCCAAGTATTGCGCTGGCTCCAGATACCGAATACAAACTAGTGATTGATATTCTTTTACAAGAATTTATTAATGGACAATGGACGCAAGTAAAAAGTGGCGGAAAAGATGTTAGTGAAGTGGATATGGTCACATTCAAAACCGTCAACAATGGCCAAACCTATCAACAAATACAATGCAACAGTATGTACATCAAAATGACTGTTGATGAATATTTACACTTACCGAAGGAGACCAGAGATAGTTTAATTACCCAAGGAGATTTTTACATCAGCGATGATGGCAATTGCGAGTGTCCACGCTGGACAGCCCAACAAAAGGCAGATTGGGCAGCGGGAGCTGATGCCATTGCTGTCCAAGAGCTAGAAACAGGCATTCTGTTTGAGATGATGCACCATAGCGATTTTCTCAGTGGCAATTTTGGTATTAAAGGATTAGATGGTAGTCTAGGAAATGATCAAGGAAACTCAGGATTTGGAGCTGGGAATGAATTTGGGAATGGTGTTGGAAGCACGCCCATTGGCAGCGATGGAATATTCTTAGGTGGGACACCATTTAATGGTCAATTTTCTCCAAATACCTTCAATTACAATACCGTAAACGAAGTCAGTAATGGCAGTTTTGGTGCATTTAGCAACCTGCCACCCGGTGGTAATTTTTAACCAATCAAATCGGTTTTTATCCACAAACAAAAATCATAACATGCTAAAATTCAGTCTTTTATCTATACTTTTGATTGCTTTCGCAAATCTTACTTTTGCGCAAGCGAATCAAGCCCCCATCGCTTATATCAAGTTGGTGGCTCAATATCATTCAGAAAGGAATGCGGTGGAATTGAGATTCCTTTCGGAAAAAAAATCCATTTTAGCGGAAGCGGAAGCCAGCGGTTTTATCATCGAACGAGCGGAGATAAAAACAAAAATTCACAAAGCATCTGACTTGAAATATAAAAAAATAGGGAAAGTAACTGCTTATTCAAAAGAAAAATGGGCAGTGACCATTCAACAAGCTGATGAAGATACCAAAAATCGTTTGAAAGCAGCACAGGCTTTTTACGAAAGTATCAAACAAAAAAAGCCCCTAAACTCCGCCCGCGGTTTTGAAGATATTTATGAGCAAAAGAAAGCGGAAGATTTAGAATTTGCCTTACTTCTACTCTCCGCCATACAAAATGAAGATGTGGCGCTGGCTTTGGGTGTCGGATGGGTAGACCAATCCATTAAGAAAAATCAAAAATACGTTTACCGTGCCAAGTTGGCCGACTACAAGGGAGCTTACCAAATCGAACCAGTCCCCTTTATTGTGACAACTTCCAAACAAACTACCCTACCAAAAAGAAAAATTAAAGTCATCCAAGGAGACGGTCAATTGTCTTTCACTTGGCTAGAAAATGATATGGTCTCTGGTGTCACTGTTGAACGAAAAAATCACCACACGGGTCAATACACTCCCCTACTAAAAGTCCCCAAATACAATCTAAATCAGCTGTCCCTAAACAATGGCTTTCGAGATACATCCCTAGTCAATTACCAAACGTATGAATATCGGTTTTACGGTACAACCCCTTTCGGCAAAAAGGTTCTATTTGGGAAAGCGAAAGGAATGCCAAAGGATCTCACCCCTCCTGCCACACCTATCATCTCAGATGCCAAACAAATCACCACAAAAACGATACGCATAAAATGGGATCTATCTAAAGTGGATGGAGACTTAAAAGGATTTTATGTAAAGCGGGGAAATACTGTTAATGGTCAATTTAGGCGCATTAATTCCAAAATATTAGCTTCATCATCTAGATACTATGCGGACAAAGGATTCAATCCATATGCCACCAATTTCTATGTAATAGAAGCCATAGATACCGCAGGAAACATTAGCACTTCATTTGCGGCCTATGCCACTATCATTGATACCATTGCCCCTTCCAAACCCAAAATACTTTCTGCAAAAATGGACTCATCAGGAGTAGTGACTATAAAAATCGTAAAAAATTCAGAAAAAGACTTGATGGGTTACCGCGTCTATTGGGCAAATAATTCGAGCCATGAATTCTCTGTTGCGGATGAGCACTTTAAAGAATACGGAGACGACCAACCCATCCAATTGACCTTCAAAGATTCTGTCACATTAAAGAGCTTAACCCCAGACATTTACTATCAAGTCAAGGCATTAGACTATCATTACAACCAATCAAATTTTTCTGATGTCGTCAGAGTAGCGAGAATAGACACGATCTCTCCGACAACACCCGTCTTTAAAAATGTGGTGGTACAAGAAAATGCTATAGCACTTTCTTTTGCGTTAAGCCAAAGCACCGACGTCAAAACACATTTTATTTATCGCAAAAAAGGGGCCGAAACCACTTGGAACAAAATCGCTACCCTAACTCCTAACCAGGCTCATTACACCGATAAAAATCTAAAAATGGGAATTGATTATTATTATTCTATCCGTGCAATGGATGTCCATCATTTATATTCTGAATATGCACTCCCAGTACATGGCCGCCCTTACGATACGGGCAAAAGACCTTCCGTCCAAAACTTTAAAGTAAACAAAAAAGAAAATCAATACACCTTCACTTGGTCGTATTCCTCCACTCAAAAAAACGCCTACTTTGTACTCTATCGCAGTAATAAAGATGGCGCTTTGGTTCAATTCAAAAGAACCACACAAAATCAACTAACCATATCAGCATCGCCCAACAACAAACACTCCTATGCATTACGGGCATTTTTGGACGGTGGACAATCCCCACTTAGTCAATCCTTGGTGTTACCTTAGAATTTAATATTTTTTTCGATCGAAAAAAGTAAGTACGCCAAGCTTTGTTTTCCAGAATAAAAAAGCCCACAATCAAACATTGATTGCAGGCCTTTGAAGGAAATGTTCACAAAACTATCTCATTATCACAAAGTTATAATACTTCTTCCCACCAGCTTCTTTCACAAAATACATCCCTGCCGGCAATTCTGACAAATCAAAATCTACCTTTGATGCACCTTGCGGCAAAAATCTATTTTCCGAAAGGAGTCGCTGACCGCGTGCATCGTAAATATTAAACGTAGCATCTTTCTCTTCTTCAGAAATAACTCGGAGTGTGATATTATCCATAGCAGGATTTGGATAAACATCATGGATTTTTGTATCGACCAAAACCATAGTGTTTAACGGAGCTGGAGTTGGTTGTGGACTTCCGCAATTCATTTCCATGACAAACCTTTTGGCTACAAATTCATTGACCATCTGCCAGGTACCTGCCCAAAAATTCATCACCGCATAGTCGTTTTCAATACTATTACTGTAGCTTAAATCTAAAGTAATTGATTCTGTTGTCGCCCACTGGCCTATGCCTTCTGTAGTGGCATCATTGTAGCCAATGAAGACCATATTATTACCAAGATTAGATTTTACAAAGTCATTTTCTGCTTGGTCATTCATGGTAGCCAAGTAGCCGCCTGCATTTTCCGCAAGGGTCTTGGCTTGATTCCAATTTGTGGAAGCATCGGATAGGTAGTAACCGTGCCCATTGTGTTCTCCAAGTTTTGTAAAGCCTGTGATGGTTGCAGCACATCCACCGCCTACTCCAGAACCGATACTAAATGACACAGAAGCTATATTATTACTTTCATCTAATTCTAAAATTGTATTTCCATTGTCAGCAATCACAATCATGAAGTAATTTCCATCTGCCATATTACCAGGAATAGTAATAGCCGCAGGGACATTGGCAATCGTACCAACAGGGGTACTGCCAGTTGGCACTTCACCCACTAAAACATCATCATTACTAAAAGAACTATCAGTGGATAAATACATCCCAATTACATAACTACCTGTTGCGGTGGTAGTCCCAATGTTATTTAAGTCAAAATTAAAATCGACTTGCGTATTCGGCAGACCAGAAGCGGGAAAATTAGAAATATTAGATATCGCCAAATCTGGAAGATCAGTACCAGTACTCCCCCCACAATCCATTTCCATAACAAAGGGTTTATATACCCACTGGCTAACTAATTGCCAGGTACCTGCCCAGAAATTCATCACGGCATAGTCATTATCTTCACTATTGCTGTAGCTCAAATCCAAAGTAACTGATTCTGGTGTCGCCCATTGACCAGTACCTTCTGTCGCAGCATCATTATATCCAATAAAGGCCATAGTATTACCAAGATTAGATTTTAGGAAATCATTTTCTGCTTGATCATTCATTGTAGCAAGGTAGCCGCCTGCATTTTCCGTAAGGATCTTAGCTTGCGACCAAGGAACTGATGCATCTGATAGATAATATCCATGACCATTTAATTCTCCAAGCTTGGTAAAGCCAGTTATATCACCACAATTAGTTGCTGTTGAAGCGTTAACCGTTATCGTAAATGAGCAAGTCTCCACATTACTACAACCATCTGTAAATGTGTAAGTTATAACATAAGATCCTACGCCAAATTCTGACCCCGCAAGTGGGCCCGCAGTTTGTTCAACATAAACATTACCATTTGCACAAGAAGTAGTTCCTGAAATAGCCGACCAAGAAATTGGCATTGTCATTTCGGAAGTTGGTAATGTCGCCGTTATGTCATCAGGGCAACTAAAAGATATGGACATGTCACAATCAATCTCACTTTCAGAATTACAACCAGGGGCATTATTTTCAACTGTAGCAACGGTATTCGGTAGATTCAGGATTTCACAAATACTGGAAACCGCACACATGCCGAGATTATCATTTCCAGATATATGCAAAGACCAATGAGGCATTGTAATATCTACTGGGCTCATATTTTGCAAGCCTTGTATAGATGTCAATGTATTATTATTTCTAATACTCAAAACCCCATTACAACTAACCACACTAGAAAGCGCATCAAAATCTTCAAGTGATTGATTGGATCTTATAAAAATAGCCCCACGAACAAACTTCAAACCATCCAATCCTGTAAGTGAAGTAAGAGATTGATTACTTTCAATAGTTAATGCCGCACTCCAATACTGATAAATTCCAAAATTTAGTAATTCTAAGTTATTCAAGCCTGATAGACTCTTCAAGTGAAAATTATATTTCACTTTCAAATATTTTAACGTAGAAATACCTGTCAAACCGTTTAAATTCTTTAGAGAATAATTATTATCGATTGTCAATCCCCCACCAATTTCCTGTAAACTACCCAAATGCACCAATGTCCTTAAATCATGATTATCTTCTATTATCAAATCGGATCCGACATTTGTCAATTGAGTTAAGGTTGCCAAATACTCCAACTTTGGATTATCTACAACCTCCAGGTGTCCATTAATCTTTTGAACAGAATGAAATCCATTTATGTTTTGAAGCTGAGCATTATTTTCAATAACAACATGTGATTTCATCACTGGTGCTAATTTCAAACCTGATGTAGTTGTTAATTTATTATTTCTAAAAATATATACCCCACCATGTACTTCTGCCATTTCCAAGCCATTAAAAGATGTCAATTCATTACAATCCCGAATAGTCAGCTTCCCCCAGATATTATTTAAAGCACTAAAACCAGACATATCAATCATGTCACCCCGCCATATTCTCAAATCATCGTTAATGGATTGAATACTAGAAAGCCCACTGAGATTTGTAATTGAATTATTGGGTATTAGAAAACTTGGCTCAATCACCAAGTTTCCCGGCAGATTCACACACCCAGGGTAGTCTGTTGAAAAATTATCTATTTCGGCTTGACTATGTAGAACTAAAGTATAGAATGTGCATGGAGAATTCGGTTGACATTGAAGATAGACTTCCTCCGTCGTAGTGCAACCTGTTGCATTCCCATAAATAGATAAGTGAATCCCTGCTGTCTGAAACAGTCCACAGACTAAATCAATATTGCACTGCTGCAAACTTATATTATCTTTCACTACAAAATCTTCTACAAACGCATATCCTAATTCTCCATGAACAGACAGTGGATCAATATTGGACAAGCCACTAATACTAATTAACTGGTTATTCTTGATAATTTTTATTCCTAGGCCTGCCGATCCAAGATTAGATAAACCATCCAAATTAGTCAAATTTTGATTTTTCTCTATCAACAAACTACCATTAACTGAAGTCAAGTTCGTCAAACCATCAAGGTTTTGCAAATTTGGATTATTTTTTATTCGCAATTCTCCATCAATGGTCACAATTCCTTGAAAAGCCAATAAGTTTTCAAATCTATTTTTCTCCAAAATCAATCCATCTACAACCTGAATCTGCTGTAATCCTGTAAAATTTTGCAATGAATCATTATCACCAACCGAAAGTTTACCTTCTATGATCTGAATTCCAGACAAACTAGAAATGCTTTTCAAATTAACATTACCTGTGATGGTTAAGTCCCCCAGAATAGCTTCTAGGCCTTCCAGTCCTGTAAGGGATTTCAGGGAATAAGTCTCGGAGATTTCTAATCCACCCATTGATGTGACTTGACTTAGACCAGACATATTGAAGATATCAATGGAGCTACCACTAATCGTAACGGGGCCTTGAATGATGGTGCACCCAGGATGGCTATTCGGAAAATTATCCACTTCAGTTTGCATTGTGAAGTTTATACCATTAGGGAGACAAGACTGGGCATGAATTGCTTGTGTTACTATGGCCAAAATAAATAGAAAAAGGTAAGTTCTAAGGTTTTTCATATTTCTAGTTTTAGTTTGCGTAAAGGGCAACAACCAAGATAAAAAAGAAACCTATTATTTTATCAAATAACAATTATGCCAATCGTAATCATTGATTTCTGCTCTATTCTAGTTAAATTATCTATACCATGCTAAATTAGGAATTTCCCTGACTTATTCAAAATACAAATTTGGGCATTTGTAGAGCTACACCCGTCACCAATATCACATTAGCCATTAATAGTCAATGATTTACAACTAAAACATTATCTTTTTATAGAATATCACAGTTTATCTTATATGAAAAATGGGCAGTCACCGAGTAGATTCCTGCCCATTTCACTAAAAACACCTTAGTTAACGTCAAAGCATCCTCCTATTTCATTATCACAAAATTATGATATTGCATAGCCCCTATTTCCTTCACAAAATACATCCCTGCTGGCAACGTGGTCAAATCAAATTCTACTTCAGAAGCACCTTGCGGCAAAAATCTATTTTCCGAAAGGAGTCGCTGTCCACGTGCATCAAAAATACTAAACGTAGCATCTTTCTCTCCTTTCGAAATAACTCGGAGTGTGATATTATCCATAGCAGGGTTTGGATAAACATCATGGATTTTTGTATTAACCAAAACCATAGTGTTTAACAGAACTGGAGTTGGTTGTGGGCTTCCGCAATTCATTTCCATGACAAACTTTTTAGCTACAAATTCATTGACCATCTGCCAGGTGCCTGCCCAAAAATTCATCACCGCATAATCATTTTCTGTACTATTACTGTAGCTTAAATCCAAAGTAACAGGTTCTGTTGTCGCCCACTGGCCTATGCCTTCTGTAGTGGCATCATTGTAGCCAATGAAGACCATGCTATTACCAAGATTAGATTTTAGGAAGTCATTTTCGGCTTGATCATTCATGGTAGCCAAGTAGCCGCCTGCATTTTCCGCAAGGTGCTTGGCTTGATTCCAATTTGTGGAAGCATCGGATAGGTAGTAACCGTGCCCATTGTGCTCTCCAAGTTTTGTAAAGCCTGTGATGGTTGCAGCACAACCTGTTCCTCCTGTGCCGTTATTAATCACAAAAGGCTGCATGTCAGAGTTATTAAATTCATTTAACTCACTAATGACTCCCAGCAAATCTGCTTTAACTTTCAAAGAATATGCACCAGCTACAATGTCAGGCACGGCAAAAGAAGTATTCATCCCTATAGTACCAATAGGTGTATTGCTAACGGTCAAACTTCCCACATTATAAATAACTCCCGTGAAGACCCCATCATGAAACAAATCTAAACTGATCTCATAGGTTCCCGAAACGGCATCAGCTCCAATATTATTCAGGTCAAAACCAACAGAAATAATATCACCTTGCTGGCCACTTGCGGCACTAATATTTAAATTGGACACCGTTAAGTCTGGTAAGGCTACAGAGCTACCACAATCCATTTCCATAATAAAAGGCTTGTGCACCCATTGATTGACCATCTGCCAAGTTCCTGCCCAAAAATTCATCACCGCATAGTCATTTTCTGTACTATTACTATAGCTTAAATCCAAAGTAACTGATTCTGTTGTAGCCCATTGACCGGTGCCTTCTGTAGCCGCATCATTGTAACCAATAAAGGCCAAATTATTACCAAGATTAGATTTTAGGAAGTCATTTTCTGCTTGATCATTCATCGTGGCTAGGTAGCCGCCTGCATTTTCCGCAAGGGTCTTGGCTTGCCCCCAAGGAACTGATGCATCTGATAAATAATATCCATGGCCATTTAATTCCCCAAGCTTTGTAAATCCAGCAATTTCATTACAAGATCCTGAATTTACATTAAAAATAGTAATGGTAAAACTACATGTGCTCACATTGTTACAGGCATCTGTGGCTTCATAAGAAACCACATGATCCCCTACCGGAATACTAGAGCCTGACAATAGTCCTGATGTTTGAACAATATCTACATTTGAACTAATCGTGCAAGTTGTAGTTGCACTAGGACTAACCCAATGCAGCACTTCACTAGTAGAACCTGTTGGTAAAAAGATATCATCAGGACACGACATTGTTATTTCGCTTGCCCCTGCCATATTTCCACAAATAGGGGCATTCCATCCATTCTGGGTAAATTTCCACACCGATGAATTCACACTATTATAGAAAGCACTATTTCTAAAAAATATAAAACCGTTATCGTTAGTATTCTCAAGCAGCTCAAAAGCAAAGGCGGACCTTGGCATATCATACGCCCAGACCAAATTTCCTGCTGCATCAATTTTTCCATACATACTACCTGAAGGTCCGTTAAAATAATCTTCAGACCATCTTATCTGTAAACCAATACCGTTATCTTGAGTCGTCACTTGTGACATTAATGTCACAAGATCTGTCGTAGGCAAACCAAAAAGTGTTTCCACATCACGTTCCCATTCAACTACTCCTGTTGTTGCATTTAATCTAATAATTGTAATGGCTTCACCCAAAAAATCGAAATGCTCTGCATAATACACACCCGTTCCATCTGAAGATTCACCGATATAAATTGCAACAGTATCTGTAGTCCCCAGTGGATTGATGGTATAATGATTCCAAAGTTTATTTCCAGCATCATCTAACTTTGTAAGGTTCCGTAGCCCAAACTGGGACATATAATAACCGCTAGCAGTATGCTCTTGTACTCTATAAGACTCATATGGTATTAATTTTTGCCATAATAAATTACCATTAAAATCAATTCTCATCATAAACGCTTGACGCTCAAAGGAATTTTTAACTGCAAGCCCAGTCACCGTTATGGCTTCGGCATCTTCATACACATGCGACCCGATACTTATCGGTGCAAAAGGAAGATTAATAGGATATGAATTCTCCCACAACACATCACCTGCAAAAGATTGCTTTTTAAGATTCGGCATATTATTAACTTGATCCTGAATCAAAAAATAATCCCCATTATTAGATGCTATTACATCGCCAGAGATTCCAGAGAATGGCACTGTTACCGTTGATGTAGAAACCACATCTCCATTGACAGAAATCACTCGTTCGTTCAAAGTAATACTTGGATTGGTCGCAGACAATATTCGAAATTGATACCCTTCATTTGTCTCAAGGACTTCAGGATCAATGGCATCAAAATCAGCCCACGTTTGCAAAAAGGAACATTCCGTATTACTTTCTCCGCAAGGAATTTCGACCAAATAACGGCGTTGGCTCCAATAATTAATAAAGCTCCAAGCACCAGACCAAGGATCCTTCACCGCAAAATCATTATTGGTATCATTTCCTGAGCAAAACCCACAAGGATTAATATTTGTATAATCAACAGCTTCTCCATTAGTCCAAACCAAACTTCCTTCAGCAGCAGCATCATTCAAACCAATCAACACAAAATCAGATGCAACCACTGTCGCAAACTTTATAAAGTTATCTTCTTCAAGGTTGCCAATAGTCGCCAGATAGCCACCCATTGACTGTGCCTGTACAGCGGCATCTACGGGTTTAAGCATTCCATCGGAAAGATAATAATTATGGCCATTCAACTGACCAATAAGTGCAAAACCAGCATGTGCGGGAGCACATTGTGCATTTAGTGTATGCGTGGCAAAGACAAACAAAAGGAGTGTAAGTAAAAGGTTCGATTTTTTCATAGTGTTTTTTGTTTCTAAGATAGGCAATCAAATAATTGCCCCAACATCAAGTAAAGATACAATATTGTACAGAAAATCTAAATACATATCTATCTCTTTGTAGAGTAATAATTTACCAGCAATAGGCATTATCAAACATATACTACTGACTATCAGTAACTTACTACAACTTTTCCTATACATTTGTAGTATCAACAACTATCTTTGATTTGTCGTTCAAAAGACAATTAATTATATTTTCAGTGATTTTATGAGTTAACAAAGTAATGAAAGGCTAGGATGCAAGACATTTCACAACAAAACAATAGGTATTATTTCATCATGTTTACGGAATAAAAAAATAGTACTTACTCAAAAAATGAGACTGAAAAGACAAGTACTAAAAGATGTCTATCTTTTTTTATATATTTGCTGCTCGTAGTTATGCTTAAGGGGCCAACTTATAACACCACCATTGCTCCACACACCACAATTATTATCTTCGTTACAAAATTCTTATATTATGAATAAAATACTATTATTTTTCTTAGTCTCACTTTTTGGATTTTCCAAAGCTAACGCTCAATGTTCCATATCTGCCAATGTGACAAATATTGCATGCAATGACAATGACACTCCCATAGACCCAAGTGATGATGTGTTCGACTTTGAAGTTAATATCAGTGGAAACAATACTGGTACTAGCTGGAGCGCAAATGACCCAAACAATACGACGGGCTTATACACGAACAGCCCAACTCATTTCGGATCTTATCCTATCAGTGGCGGTGATCTAATCTTCACGATAACAGATGTCGATGATCATACTTGTACAACTATGATGGCAATAGTAGCACCAAATACCTGTTCAAATTCGTGTTCAATCACAGCAAGCGCCACGAATGTACTATGCGACGACAATGACACACCCATTGACCCCAGTGACGATACATTTAGCTTTGATGTTATAGTTACTGGAGTCAATACAGGAGTAAGTTGGTCCGCAAATGATCCAAATACTACTTCAGACTCATACGTCAATAGTCCAACCCATTTGGGGCCCTATGCAATAAGTGATGGAGATTTAAGCATCCTTATTGCTGATGTCACTGATAATACTTGTACATCAAATATTAACGTACCTGCTCCTAGTACCTGCTCCAGTGCTTGCGATGCAACTATTAAAGTTCACACTGGCTTTCTAACTGTCACAGCATCAGGAACACCGCCTTTTACTTATGCATGGTCAAATGGTGCCACAACAGATACCATTGACATCCCCAGTTCTGAAATATGCGTAACCGTAACCGATGCAAACAACTGCATTTCAACAGATTGCATCATCATAAGCAACCTTCAATCATTCGATAAGAGACCAATCCTTACTATTTCTCCCAATCCTGCTTCAGATCAAATTCATGTTCAAATCCATTCACTAAATATAATTGATTCGCAAATTACCATAACAGATATTTCTGGGAAAGTCGTTTTCACTAAAAACAAAACTCTTGAAGCTTGTATGAAGCTGGATATTTCTACATTACCGAGTGGTGCTTACTTCATAAACCTATTTACGAAAAATACGGTGCTTACGCAAAAAATGACCAAATTCTAATCATTCACTGGAATACCCCTAAAAAAGGAGACTCAGGGTCTCTCCTTTTTTAAATATTTTTTCTACTCTAAAACGTCCTGCTTTTACCTATTTTTAAACATGATAACAAAATCGCCTAAACATCGTTACACAATGATTATTTCTTATTCTTATAAAGAAATAAAAACTCTTAGGAGATACAAAAAGAATTCACATCTATTATCTAAATAAATTAAAGACAATGAAAAAGATTTACCACTTACTCATTTTTACTCTTTTACTCTTTCAGGGCTTCCAAGCTACCGCCCAAGACAGTTGCTCAGTCGTTATTGATAGTGTGGGCTATAATTTTTATCAAGCCATGCCAACTGGTGAAAGCCCATTTACCTATGAATGGTCCACATTTTTTGGATCAAATACAGATACCATTTCCTATCCAGATTCAGATCCACTTTGTGTGACTGTTACGGATGCATTAGGATGTATTGCGACAGCTTGCTATAATGCAGACAGTAGTTGCAGCGCCTACATTTTAATTAACAATGACCTTTACTGTTCCCCGCAAGGACTGGCACCTTTTACCTATGAATGGAACACTGGAGAAACAACTCAAAGTATCCACCCAACAACAATAGGGGTTTATTCACTAACCGTTACCACTGCAAGTGGCTGCCAAACAACCCTAGAAACCGAGCTATCATGTAGCACTACTTCACCAATAGTAGAACTAGTTATAAGTGATTCTCTATCAGCAGGTTCTGTCATCTATTCAAATATTTATGGGACTCAATATGGTCCATACACCTATTTATGGAGCACCAGTGAAACCACAGAGCAAATTACACCGTCCTCGTTCGGTGCCTATTCTGCAACCATTACAAATGCCATTGGATGTACCGCATCCAACTCCATTGTATACACTGCATCTTGCACTGCAAACATCACAGATTTCGGCAATACACTTACTGCCAATCATAATGGTGATGCACCCTTTACATATTCTTGGAACACTGGTGCAACCACGCAATCCATAAATATCTCTAATGACTACAACTCATACGACGTAACCGTAACAGACGTTAATAACTGTGTAGCACATGCCTATTTCGATCTCCCCTTAAAATCAATCTTTGGAACCGTAAATCCAATTGGAATAAGCAAGCGAATATATCTAATCCAGCAAGATCCTGTTGCTGGAACATTAACAGCGGTTGACTCACTGACAACGGTAGCAGACTCTTCCGAATATTCATTTTATAATATTAACGCTGGCAACTACCTGGTTAAAGCTGCTCCACTTCCACTTTTTACACCTACCGACAACTTCCCTACATATTATTCAGGTGAGTTGTTTTGGAATAATGCTACTGAAATTTCAGTCTCTAATTTAGCCCCAAGCCAAGAAGCTAATTTCAACCTAATTCAAGGCAACAACCCTGGTGGCTCAGGATTTATTGGTGGGCTCATCTCTGAAGGAGCCAACTTCACCCATTCAGGTGGCTCATCTGAAGGTGAAGGTGACCCAATCGCCAACCAGATTGTTCATTTGCTAAAACAAGATGGCTCTCCTATTGCCTACACTTACACTGATGCAAACGGATCATTTAGTTTTGATAATTTAGCTTTTGCAGATTATAAGCTGATTTTGGACATCATTAATAAGACTCAAGCACTCAAACACATTTCACTTACATCTGACCATGCTTCCGCAAATGTGCAGTTCGTCGTCAATGAAGAGAATATTGTCTTAAGTAATTTTCAACTAATTAAGACGGAACCCACTTTTACGATTTCTCCAAACCCTGCAACTAACAAAATCAGTATTCATATTGATTCACCCAAAAAAGTTGATGCTTTGCTTAATATCACAGACATTTCAGGAAAGATCGTCATTTCAAAAAATAAGACTTTAACTACTGAAACTAATATTAATGTAGATGTATCCAAATTACCGAGTGGCACTTACTTCATTAATTTACTAACCAATGACAAGGTGCTTACGCAAAAAATGACGAAGTTATAAGTTATCACTGTTTAAAAGAGCATAAAGTAAAAAGATAAGCATCGCAAGGTGTTTATCTTTTTTTTCAAGTAATTAGCTCAACAATGGCAATACAATCTGTACTTCCGTACCTGCTGACTCACCTGCATCATCATACAAATCTAGTATGTTTATTGTGATATCTGATTCGTCAATTTGATTCATTATTTTTAGGCGCTCTTCGATAATCTGCATAGCCCGAGACTGGTGCCTTTTATAGGTTTTTTCGGCAATCTCTTTTGATTTTTCTCGTCCAATACCATCATCTCTAACCACGACATAAATCCAATCTTCATCTTTATTCATCACATGAATCAACAAATGTCCTTTTCCCATCTTATGAAATAGCCCATGATTAATCGCATTTTCCACAAAAGGTTGGAGTACCATACTCGGGATATTAATATGATCAATTTCCATGTCCTTGTCAACAAGAATCTCTACGTCAAATTTATCTTCAAATCTCAATTTTTCTAAGCCCACATACAATTTAATCAATTCTAATTCATCTTTCAATGGCATGGTCGCTTGTTTGCTCGACTCCAAATACAGTCGCATCAGTCGAGCAAAGCCACTAAAATATTCTTCCGCATCATCTGCCTTCTTTCCATATTTATATTGCTGAATCGCCCCAAGCGCATTAAATATAAAATGTGGGTTTAATTGAGACTGTAGTGCCTGAAGTTCGAGCTCTGCCATTCTTTTCTTTACAGATGCTCTTTTTTCTATTTTTTTAATACGCCGCAGAACTAATAAATATGCAAAAAGGCCAATCAGCCCAATCACTAAAAGGTAAGCCCACCACGTACTATACCATGGTTTGGCAATAGAAAAGCGCACTGTTTTCACCCCACTTCTATTTCCATCAAAGTCTTCCGCAAATATCCTAAAATCATAACTCCCATGTGGCAAATGACTCAAATGAATAACATTTTCATGGGTTCCAAGTGTATCATTGGTATAATTATTCACAAAATACCGATAGGTCAATGCCTTTTTCGAAGCCAATGAGATACCTGTAAAACTAATACTCAAATCATTTTCATCATATGCAAATCTCCAGTTTTTATCTGGTGTTCGCTCTCTGCCATTTACACTAATATTATTCACATACAACCTAGGTGACATGTCCCCTTTAGCATAAGCAATCGGTAGTACATCTACACCTAAATCAGAACCCGCATACAACAAACTATCCGTTACGTATATTTTTGCGCAAGCATCCGTTGACAATCCATCTAGTGGTGTATATACCTTTTTAACTTGAGCAAATCCAGGTTGACGCTCATCTATAGTCACCTGCTTTACACCATGATTTGTGGACATCCACAAATCTCCATTGGGCGCTATTTTCATATCTAGAATAATGTCATATTCACAGCCTGTGACGAAAATAGGCACCCCATTCTGTTGATAGCGATAAACACCAAAACCATCCGTCCCAACCCATAAGTTTTGGGATTGATCAAGCACCAAACTCGTCACACTTTTAGTGTAAAGCGAATAGCCATTAGACAACCTATAAACAGAATCTTCTTTTATGTAGCTTAATCCCGTCGTCCCGCCATACCACACTAAGCTATCGTCTGTAATAACCGTAGCGTATTGCCGTGTTAAATTGTAGGACCCTACCCGCATTACTTTTGGATTAGTCATCTTTAAAACCACAGCATCAGCCCCGGTAGCAAAAGACAACCAGCCCAATTTATCATGATAATACAAACTTTTTAGTGAGCCTAAAACAGAAAGATAATCCCTTTCATTTACTTTTATATCACTGTCACGATATCCATTTAAATAATTCCTAAAATGTGAATTATAAGTATATTCAAGTCCATCTATATCCACCTTTGCAGGAAAAAAATCTTTTGTAAAAATAGAAATATTGGACTGACGCCCTAGCCAAATCTGCTCATTAACTGCAGACATATTTATTACTTTATTAGAATTTTCGACTACACTATCAATTCGCACAACTAGCTGACTATCAACCAATTCATAGACACTTCCATCCTTACACCCGACTAATAACTCTCCATCAATCAGATTTAGTGCCGACACCCCCTTTCCGACACCACTAATATCAAAATGAATTGCGTTTTTCTTCTTTACAGGAAGAACAAATACGCCTTCCCCTTTTACAATATGGAATACCGTTCCATCCTGACCTACGGACACATAATCTCCATATATTTTTTTATTTTCGGCAGGTAAAAAAAAACGATCGACCTCCTTCAAATTTTTATCTAATAGCACAAAACCAGAACTGAATGATGCCAATAATTTATCATTTACCATCGACAGTTTAGCAAACGGCCCATCTAACAATCCATACAAATCAAATTGAATGGACTCATTCGTTTGCCAATTCCATCGGTAAATAGTAGAAAGATTGTCTCCAACAAAACCGAAGATAAAGGTAGAATCCATCACATACTTCCCATAGCTCAGATCAAGCATCGGAGCTTCCGCAAATGAAAAATACCGTAAACCTTCCTTCTTCTGGCTCAAATAGGATGAAATTTGGAGTAAAGAATCACTACCATCCCAAAAAAGCACCCTTTGTCCAGGCATGGCACAAAAACTAGTTTCATTTAAATCATCACCTAAATCTGTGACTTGAACATCCCCATTCTTATATCCAAACAACTTTCTATATCCCACAGAATAAATGACTCTATCCTGCTCATAAAAGGCACTCAAGGTGACTGGGCGTTCTTTCACCCAAGCCAATCGGACCGTATCTCCTTCGATAAAACTTACTTCCTTTGTAAAACTATACAGCCAAATTCGGCCTTGACTATCTTCCCAGAGACTCCATACATCATTACTTGCCAACCCATTAGCGGTCGTAAATATTTTCATATTATGTCCATCATACCGAGCGACTCCCCGATCTGTTGCAAACCAAACATACCCCTTTTGGTCTGTCAAAACATCATATACCGTATTAGACGGAAGACCATCCGCCATAGAGATTAAATCATAATTGTGGCTTTGCGCAAGCAGTACATGCACTTGCCACAATAAAAAGACCCACAATAAATGCTTTTTTATCTTCATTACAATTGACTGTCCATGGCAAAGATAAAACAATTGGGGATATATGCGGCATTAACGACAAATAGCAACTTTCTTAGTACTTCCAAAAAACACGACAATTAGGCAATTCCATTTCTATTCGCTTCCTTTCAGACTCAGAAAATGCCCTAGGTTCAAAATATACATGCGCCGCAGGCAAAGGAATGTGAAATTCATTTCGCACCTTCGAGTAGCGCAGCGTTACGAGCTAAAAATTAGTACTTCATCGCGTGTGTCCGTCTAGTTCTGCGTAAATCTGCGGGAGTCACTCAATAAAAAAAGCGGTTTGCAAGATACCTTACAAACCGCTTTTGTCTTTGTGGAAGATCATGCCTAGACCAGCATTTGATGCTCAGATATCAACTCAACTTCCCCAAAGCTTCTCCAATCCGTCTAACCGCTTCCGTCAACTGCTCTTCTGATGCTGCATAAGAAATACGAATACAATTGGGGTCTCCAAAAGCGGCTCCAGAAACCGTAGCCACCAAGCCCACCTTCAATAAATATTCCGCAAGGTCATCCGAATTATTCACAGCAAAACCATTTGCACTCTTACTAAAGAAAGCACTTACATCAGGAAAAATATAAAAAGCTCCTTTCGGAAAATTGGTCTTTACACCAGGAATCTTTTTTAATAACCCAATAATCAATTCCCGTCTTTTCATAAAAGCATCCCGCATAGCCATAGTCGGAGCCATATCTGACATCAAAGCAATGGACCCGGCCTTTTGGCCAAAAGAAGTCGCTCCAGAAGTTACCTGACTCTGTATTTTGGCGCAAGCCTTAGCCAACCAAAGTGGCGCCCCAATATAGCCTAAACGCCAACCAGTCATCGCAAAGCCTTTAGCAAACCCATTGACTGTCACCGTTTTACCTTTCACTGACTCAACTGTGCCGATCGATGCATGTTTGTCTGTAAAATTAATATACTCATAAATCTCATCCGAAATCACCACAATATCATGCTTTGCAATCACTGCCGCCAAACCTTCTAATTCTTCTTTCAAATACACCGAACCTGTCGGATTACAAGGGGAAGAAAAAAGCACAAACTTCGTCTTAGGGGTAATTGCCGCTTCCAACTGCGCTGGCGTCACCTTAAAATCTTGATCAATATCTGCTTTCACAATCACCGGAACACCACCCGCCATCTTGATAATATCATGATAACTCACCCAATAAGGCGCCAAAATAATGGCTTCATCTCCATGATTCAAAAGTGCCTGACTCAAATTATAAATCGACTGCTTCGCACCATTCGAAACAACAATCTGTCCAGCTTCATATTCCAGTCCATTATCCCGCTCAAACTTGATAATAATCGCTTGCACCAACTCTGGCAACCCCGACACAGGCGTATATTTTGTATAGCCATCACGCAACGCTTGAATCGCCGCATCCTTTATATGATCAGGTGTGTCAAAATCTGGCTCACCCAAACTCAAGCTAATGACGTCGTTACCTTTGGCTTTTAATTCGCGAGCTAATCTAGCCATTTTTAGCGTGGCTGATTCTGGTAGATTAATTACTTTGTTGGATAGTAAGGTCATGTTATTTTTATCTTTGGTTGAGAAACTCATCATCTGTTGAGGCAATTCATGAATTGTCTCTGCATATCAATCCATCTGTCCATTCATAAACGCCACAAACTCTGCCACATTCATAGAACCGACATCTCCTTCGCCTTGTTTCCGAACAGAAACCATATTAGCATCTTCTTCCTTTTCGCCTAAAATCAACATAAAAGGAATCTTCTTCAATTCTGTATCTCTAATTTTTCGACCAATAGATTCTACACGTCTATCAATATTTCCACGCAATCCTGCTACGGCCAACTCATTCTTCACCTTTTCGGCGTAAGCCAAATACTTATCACTAATCGGCAAAATCTGATATTGTTGCGGTGTCATCCATAACGGGAATTTTCCCCCACAATGCTCTGTCAAAACGGCAATAAAACGTTCCATGGAACCAAATGGTGCACGGTGAATCATCACGGGTCTATGTGGCGCATTATCCGCACCAATATACTCCAATTTAAATCTTTCTGGAAGGTTATAATCCACCTGAATCGTACCTAATTGCCAAGAGCGACCAATCGCATCTTTGACCATAAAGTCTAACTTTGGCCCATAAAAAGCCGCTTCGCCATATGCTATAACTGTCTCTAAATCAACTTCTTTGGTGGCTTCTATGATTGCATTCTCTGCTTTATCCCAATTTTCTTCAGAGCCGATATACTTGCTTCTGTCTTCTTGGTCACGCAGAGAAATCTGTGCAGTAAAATTTTCAAAACCCATCTTTTTTAGGACATACTTGGTCAATTCCAACACATCCAAAAACTCTGCTTTCACCTGATCAGGTGTACAAAAAATATGTGCATCGTCTTGCGTAAAACTTCGCACTCTTGTCAATCCATGTAACTCACCGCTTTGCTCATAACGATACACCGTCCCAAACTCTGCATACCTTACAGGTAAATCTTTATAAGATTTTGGACGATGCGCATAAATCTCACAGTGATGTGGACAATTCATTGGCTTCAACAAATACTCTTCATCTTCTTTTGGCGTCTTAATTGGCTGAAAAGAATCTTCTCCATATTTGTCCCAATGCCCCGAAGTCACATACAATTCTTTCTTTCCAATATGTGGTGTAATGACGGGTTGATATCCACGTTTCAATTGCTCTCCCTTCAAAAAATCTTCTAGACGCTGGCGCAAAGCCGTACCATTGGGCAACCAAATCGGTAAGCCTTGACCGACCTTTTCAGAAAACATAAATAGTTCTAATTCTGCCCCCAATTTTCTATGATCCCGTTTCTTAGCTTCTTCCAAAAATTCTAAATACTCTGTCAACTCCTTCGCTTTTGGAAACGTAATGCCATACAACCGCGTCAATTGCTTCCGCTTTTCATCTCCACGCCAATAGGCACCAGCCACAGACAAAATTTTCACAGCCTTAATCTTAGAAGTATTCGGGATGTGTGGTCCCCGGCACAAATCCGTAAACTCGCCCGTTTCATAAAATGTAATCGTTCCGTCTTCTAGTTCGTCAATTAATTCAAGTTTATACTCATCCCCTTTGGCTTCAAAATAAGTGATGGCATCCGCCTTAGACATATCCTTTCGGACAAAACTATTTTTTTGCTTAGCCAGTTCCTTTATTTTCTGCTCAATTTTCTCGAAGTCTTTCGACGAAAGGACGGTATCTCCCAAATCAATATCATAGTAAAATCCACGCTCAATATCTGGGCCGATACCAAACTTTGCCCCTGGGTAAAGTGCTTCGACAGCCGCAGCCATGAGATGCGCCGAAGAGTGCCAAAAAGCGGCTTTCCCTTCATCATCTCTCCACGTTTTTAGCTCGATAGCTGCATCTTCATTAATGGGTCTAGTGGCATCATAAGCTTCACCATTCACCTTAGCAGCCAACACATTACGCGCTAAACCTTCACTGATGGATGATGCTATTTCTAAAGCAGTGCTTCCTTTGGGGTACTCCCTGACATTGCCGTCTGGGAAAGTAATTTTAATCATAACTCTTCCTTAATTTGTCTCATTGCTTACGCAAAAGGCAAAGCTAAGGTTTTTGTGGGAAAAATTGGGTAAAAATATAGAGTATATTGTCCCAATTTGCTTAGCACAACGCCTTTATCGTAAGGGTGGCAAAGTGTATGACTCCAATTGCCGGACTTCGATTTTAATGGTATTTCGACCTAACAGCGGTAGGCGTTTAATTTTTGTGGTACAGAAAAACGATAAATCTGCCTTCCGTTGCGCAACAGGCAGGTGGCTAAGGGTTAAAGATTTTCAAAGATTCAGGCCATTTCCCCAAAAACTAAATGTAAATTATTGGCAATAAAAACCTTAGTGAGTGCTTAGTGTCATCTTTGTGGTCTTAGTATTCTATGTTAAAAACAAGTTTTGCAGCACACTTTTTTTCTCTTATTTTCCTAGGCAAATTTATGTGTATCAACAAAAGGAGTTCCTCTATTAACAACGGCCCACACCCTTGTTAACAATTTGAACCGGATCATGTTGATAACTACAGCATAATGTTTACCTTCTGCTCGTCGTCT
>JAUTBZ010127228.1:0-14827 GCA_032361785.1 Lepetodrilus galriftensis | reverse complement strand
AAGGTATAGCACTAAAATATCGAAAGATAAGAACAGAGATAAAAAATCTTAAAAAACAGATAGATAGCATCAAAAATGAAGTAAAACTTCAAGATGAGATCTATGAAGCTTATCAAGAGAGATATAAAGAGGGGTTAGCTTCTATAAATGATGTTGTTATAAAACAATCACAACAAATAGAGAAATTACTGCAGTTATTACAATTGCAAAATAGCAGAAATCGCCACCGACTGTTCCAATACAAACTTATAGCCAACCGAACCAACAATAAATGGAATTATACAATCAGATTCATTAATACTTAAATAACTATAACTTTCCTGAGTATCTCACTGGTTTCTATGCCTGTCCTAAACTCAGCTAATTGCACTTGTTGACTAATACAATTCATGTACAGTCGTGTTGATATGTATGTAACTCACGTACTGGTGCTTTCTACCTTTCATAGGATTATTGCATATTGCAATACAACATTGCCCATTCGTAAAATTGAATAATTCACACCCAAGGCTGGTGTACTTTTATTATGCTATCCGCGATCACATTATAAAAAACGAAGCAAAAGTATGATTCTAAATGCTTTGTATTATTATTCTTCAGAAACATTCATATTAACTAACATTGTTTCAGGAAATGTATTACGTATGTCAGAGAATAATCAAAACCGATTCCACACCTGCGGTTACCCCACAATCGCCCACAACCCTCTCACGGGGATAATTATGAATAATGTAGGGCATACCCTTACCCCAGCCTTCCCCAGCCCCCAACCTCGTGGTTCCATTCCCCCGGATGAGGGAGGAGTATGTTCTTTCGGACGCCTAACAGCGCCTGAGAGCGCTGGGGCGTGACATTATGGCTCGTTTATTTCCTCGCAAATTCTGGACAATAAGAACACTAGCTACAGAAGACCAGCAAAGCTGAACGGAATCTGTGGGTACCAAGCTCCGCCAGCCAATAGGATACACTATTGTATATAACATGACCTAGACTAACATAATAGAGACGTGTATTCTAACTCATATTCTCACAGTGTATCTACCCCCCTGTGGTATGGATCCGTGCTGATCTATTGCCCACTAAAGACCGATATTATATGAATATAGATCGCAAAATGCTTAATGATATCAGATGAAAACCAATTTACCAACACTGTTACTGTTCTGGAATGAGGTCAGACAGACCTACTTGAAGACGGATCCTAGAGCAGTGCTAGGGTGAAAGCAGGAATAACGATCCGAGAGGATCTTGATGCGCCATGAATGAGAAAATGCGTTGCACTATTGCTATGAAGCATTCAATTACCGATTTTGTTCCATGACGATTTTGTGCGTAAAAAAAAAGGTAGTTTAGAAATTATCAGCAGTTTGCGTTTAAACAGGTCTTGTTTCTGATAGTGTAGGGATAGTTTGAGTACCGTCTGCTGTCTACCCTTGTGTCAATTACATGAACGCGACACGGATTTAAAGCTATAGGTATTAGAGAAAATCTCTGACGTTCGTAAACATAGCACAGAATTAGGATGCACTAACATTGCGCTGTCGCCAACGAGGGAGCGTCTCAAAATCACGAAATTTACAATTAGATACCGTGACTGTATTTTACTATACATTTGTGCAGCTGGAGGTATTTAAACGTTACAGCATGGATGGACTCGCTTGGGAATAATGTTCAGCTTAAAAGTGTGTCTTCATAATAGTATGTTCCAAACCAACAAGATGACATGTTCGCTTGCATGAATACAATACACTATTGCAAAGGTCCCGCTGCGATATGCTAGTAAGAACCGTAAAATGTATGTTACAGTCTTACATATACAGTATTCAGCAAACCATAGCATGGCGTGCTTTCTTCGATGCAACAATGTAGCCATTGCGACTTGTGCAGTATAACATCTAAATTATGCGCAATTTATTGAGTTACGTTTGAATAGAGGCCATTGGGATCAAAGTATGGGTAGCGACGATCTTGTCATGTTTAAGTCATGATATGGAATAATGTGGATGACAATGAATGCACTACATACAAGTAAGATAGTATGTATAACTCAGTATATTATAATAATGAGCATGCATTAAATATTACCAGCTAAGGCAACCTTCAAGTTTGGCTGAACACAAACGCATACAAATTCTGTAAAGTATTTAATATAACATTTAACTATCATTTAATATATAAACCTCCGGATTTCCAGAAATACATTATACTACGATGTGGCGAGTACAAGAAAAGACAGTGCATGTCCAAAGGCTTGGCAAAAGAAACTTTTACACGCACGTTTGTTTAGTTTCACGGTAAATATTCACTAATCAGTTCTTGACACGGACCCTTTAGTGTCATTCCAGACTCCGCCTTTCAAAAACATTCCTCTTGACAAATACACTACTTACTCCTGTTGGGACTGTGGTGCTTGCATTGTACTTCAGCAACAATCTCGCCAAACTTGCTGGGGTACATGCCCCAGATACCAGCATCGTGTTCTACTATTAGGAGCGTTCTACTATTAGGAGCATCGTGTTCTACTATTAGGAGCATCGTGTTCTACTATTAGGATCGTTCTACTATTAGGAACATCGTGTTCTACTCTATTGAGCAACCTCTTCTACTATTAGGAGCATCGTGTTCTACTATTAGGAGCATCGTGTTCTATTATATTGAGCAACCTCTTCTACTATTAGGAACATCGTGTTCTACTATATAGGAGCATCGTGTTCCAGTATTATGATCATCGTGTTCTACTATATTGAACAACCTCCTCTACTATTAGGAACATCGTGTTCTATTATTAGTAGCATCAAGTTCTACTATTATTAGCATCGTGTTCTACTATATTGAGCAACCTCCTCTACTATTAGGAACATTGT
This sequence comes from Lepetodrilus galriftensis, assembly GCA_032361785.1. Classification (NCBI taxonomy): domain Eukaryota; kingdom Metazoa; phylum Mollusca; class Gastropoda; order Lepetellida; family Lepetodrilidae; genus Lepetodrilus; species Lepetodrilus galriftensis. Next base: position 11,963 of record JAUTBZ010127228.1, on the reverse strand, counting down.
GTTCTATTATTAGTAGCATCGTGTTTTACTATTACGAGCATCATGATATGTTCTACCATTAGGAACAACCTCTTCTACCATTAGGTGCATCGTGTTTCGACTATTAGGAGCATCGTGTTCTACTATTAGTAGGATCGTGTTATACTATTAGGAGCATCGTATTCTACTATTATGAGATTTTCAATACATAAGCATAGAGAGGTGCCCATCAGTATTAACATTGGGGAAACATGAAGTAAATACAAATATATTTGTCATTTTGATTTTAAAAGAAATAAAAGTATACATGTGCATGTACATTGCAGAATTTACACTACTAAATGGTAATCTGTATTTTAAGTTATGTTCTACTGTAGCGCTCTGCTATTCTTCTGAAGCTAATAACTAACGATCATGTAACTAGAGCCAAACGTCATCATAAGTCAATACATAGAGAGAACGAGTAATTCATTGTTTAACACTTCTCTTGAAAGTAAACATAAAACTAATGTCAGTAATAAATAATGTACTATGAACGTGTTCCTTAGTTTACTTTGTCCAGTATACTAGTACCCTATTAAATTAAGTTTATACCATTCTATTATGTTGTATCCACTCGAACACAAACGCATCCGTCTTCAAATCTGTTACCGCATTAACGAAATACATGAACGTACACTCAAACCTGTAACCTTTATTTGAAAATATGAAATGTGCTTAATTGTACTTTCTATTTGTACTTTAAAATATACTAATATTACAGTGTTGAACCTATATCTACATGACTAAATCTCTACCTCTAGTATGTTGAACCCGAATTTCATATACATGTATACAATGTAGAATTAGGATTCAACATGCATCAACATGATTTTCTTAAATTGTCCATGATACCTGCTTATACACAATAGGCATGGCAATGTCTCTATGTACGCTAACGGTTTACCTACAATTTGAATCCTTTCAATGTTAGTTTAATTGGATATCTCTAGGGTCAGATCTCCGTCCAGGCGACCTAGCCGACCAAGTGTATGTGTGTACTCTAGCAGATAATGGGAATGCATTCTTCTCAAATAGAGTGTTTCAATATAAAATTGGATACTATTAATATTATCATTTTGTCCAGTCATACGGTATTCATACTAATTCTTATATGACATATAATAAGAATGTTATTGCAAAAAGAATAGTCAATGATAAATAATAATAATAATAATATTAATATTAATATTAATAATAATAATAATAATAATAATCTATAATAATAATAATAATAATAATAATAATAATAATAATAATAATAATAATAATAATAATACAAACTAAGAAGAAGAAGAACAAGAAGAAGACGAAGAAGAAGAAGAACAACAACAACAACAACAACAAGAACAAGAAGAGCGAGAACAAGAACAAGAAGAAGAACAAGAAGAATATTCAACTTTTAGGATGACATTAGTTGCTACACTGACAACAAATGTTACTAACGTCTCGCTTTCTGCTAAAGACATGCATATTTGAATTAGTGCACGGTTCTTAACCATATCGATAGCTGGCAAAATCGAACTGTGATATCCCCACGTGTGTCACTCCTCAGCCATCACCAGCTAAATGTAAATATAGCCGGAACAAGATACCCCTGTAGTCTTGGAAATCATATAGAATAACGCAAAAACATCTCGCAACCAGCATATCAACCAACATTTACATTCATAGCTCAGAACTATCCTTTTGAAGTAAGGATATGTCTGTAACAGACTACAATCTAATTTCGCATGGCTGTTAAAAAAAATTACCAGTTCATATGGCTATAACAAACACGAAGATGAAGAATTAATCAATGTTTACACACGATTATGTACAATAGGAGAAGAGATATAAAGAAAATACAAATGGTTTACAGCCATGATTAGTCTGTTAAGCACAAACCAGCCATTGTATTTTCCCTGTTCTACATGCCCCGGTTTTGGACCAACCACTAGTCAAGACGGAGATGTCGGTGCCACAGGTCATTGCCAACTTAGAAAATTAGGCCTGGCTATCGTCATAACGCCCTTGGGGGAATTGTCCATCTTCTAGTGGGGCTAACGCTATCACAGTTCCGCCGAAGACTCGGAATAGATGCAGCAGATTCAATTTTCATCGATGTTCAAGTTATTGGAAACTGTGCTGTTGGAAGACGTCGGGTTCAACCACGGGGCCGCTGCTTGTTTCGGTGGTGGCCGGGATGACAAAATACCCTTGCAGGTCCGTGACCCGATTGCGGCTACACACACAATATCGTGTGTTCCTTGATTATTGCCACTTGACATCTGGTCTTGATAGTCATGACATCGCCTATGAGAATAGTTCTGCCATCTAGTGTATGTGTGTGTGTGTGTGTGTGTGAGAGAGAGAGAGAGAGAGAGAGGGAGAGAGGGGGCGAGATACAGAGAAAGAGAGAGAGAATATGTGTGTGCATGTGTGTGTGCATGTGTGTGTGCATATATACATGTGCGGTGTAGAACAATAATAACATGTTGGGAAAATAAAGGAGCATGTAATTTCATCCCTGCCATCTCTGGATGCTGATATGTCACATGGACAGCATTAGTTTATTATGTAATTATATTAGATTATTCTGTCCATATGACATCTCAACTTTTGAAGTTAATTTCAATAACAAAATTTGACAGCAAGACTGAATAGTGAAACATAACAAAATTGGAGATATAGATTGATGAAAGACAGATAACAGAGAATAATTGAAAGATGGCATGCATATAGGGACGTACACATGAACATGGAGTGTGTGTGTGTGTGTGTGTGTGTGTGTGTGTGTGTGTGTGGGGGGGTATATATAGAGAGGTAGAGAGACAAGAGAGAGAAGCAGATACATATATATCCAGAAAGAAAGAACCAGAAAGAGAAAAGAGAGAGAAAGAGCGGGAGAGACAGACAGAGAGAAAGAACTAGATAGATAGAGAAACAAATAGAGAGATAGAAACAAATAATATATAGAGAAAAGAGGGAGCGAGATAGAGATAGACAGAGAGAGAGAAAGAAATAGAGAGAACAAATGGGGGATGATATTATGGGATGCTATTATAGACAGTCACAGAGCAAGTACAGAACCCTGTATGAGACCATATGTGCTCCCTCTTCAGTAATATAGAGAGTTCACTGTTTCCCCACAAGTACTGTATTCGTTAATTATGACAGTAACGGTAAATACAAACTGTCCAGCTCATCTCAAGGGCCTGCTTAGTACTCTCAAGACGCACCAAACTACTTAGGCAAGACATTTTGCTATCCATTTTCCTAGGCACAAGCATATTTGTGGGATACTCTGACGTCATTTTGTTAGTGATGCGAGGTCCTTCAGTGGCGAACACTTAATTTAGTCATGAAGAATTCTTGTCCTCGTAAACAAATATAACCATTGTTATGCAATGAATGTGTCAAATGTATCGTGCCTCCCACTAAACGACAAAATACAGCTGTAAAAATACATAAACCCATAACACTTTAAACGTAATATCTGGGTTTTAAATAATGCCTATTCAATATGATTTTCTGAAAGGAGGCTATAAAACGTTCTTGAAACATATGGATTATCAATCATTTGTATATAATTATAATGCAACATAAGTCGTCCAGAATCTGTATTACAGAATGTATTATGTTGCACTCTTTCAAGTTATGTCAACTCTTAAGTTGTTTCATATTTTATCATATACTATACTTTTCTTTCAGCATGTATGACGTTATATGATGCAGAAGAGTGTTTACGTTTGCTGTGTGAATGATCTCTTTTATCATTTCTCTGCAACAGGTAATTAACGTTCTGCTTTATTTACGAGTATCTGTAAACGCGTTGTAGACTGCGTGCTCTAATGGGCATGCGCATGAGCATGCAAGCTCGCCATTATGGCTGCATCAATAAGGAATGAGAGAAGGCGTCGTGCTGACACACTCACTATACAAATAGTAACTTTGAAGTTTAGTTTACATTCAGTATGGTTAAATTACACCTAGCAATTGAACACACCTTCCAGTGCATCCAAACCTCTTAACATTTAATCTTTTGTGATTTGGCAAGACACTATATTTGTTTTTTATATTAGTCATGTGACAGCAAACGAAGTGTCTCTAATATGTTCATATATTTTATATAACTTATATACCCGGTATATGTATTCTTTTTTTAAATATATAGATGGACATATAATTATAACGCAAAAACGTATCTATGTGTAAATTATCAATTGTTCAGTACATTGAGATTGAAATACATAATGTATTCATATTATCATAGGCTAATATTTAGCATGCTAAGCATTTATGATTTAAAAGCTGACACAGTGAGATTACTAATGCGATATTAATACAAAGCAATACCAATTACAGAATAAAACAGTTGAGCTACGACCAAGCATAATACGAATCACATAAACAGCTTTTTTGTTGTGTTATTACGAAAGAAAATTGTCATGAAAACTCGTTACTTAATTAATTATTATTATTATAATAAAATGAAATTGACAACTCGTCTGGTGGGAACGGAAGGAGCAATAACAGACACCGTCATTAGATTTTAGGTTTTGTTTACGGCTTGCCAAAAGTTGACCCTAGACTGGAGTAAACACACATGGGACCCTATTATAACTGGGATATTATTCATCAAATGCATTGGTGTCTTCCCTTTGGCCCGCGAGACCAAATCCAGCCTTGAGATTCGGGTTATTCCAAGTTAAAATATAACGACATCTGAACGATGACAAACTCACCCTGCTTGTTATTAATTTTATTTCACAGCCAATGTATTCATAATTTCATAATTTCTATCATCGTAACGGTTCTTGCTTGAAAAACGTGTACATATCTTAGTTATATCTCTTTGTGCCACCATATACACTTGATATGATTGCTGGACTGATATGGTTGCTGGGCTGATATGATTGCTGGACTGAAATGATTGCTGGACTGATATGATTGCTGGACTGAAATGATTGCTGGACTGATATGATTGCTGGACTTGCAACATTTTATATAGTGATTATCCATCACCCCTCTAGCAGCAGATGTATCTAACAATATTTTGGAATATTCACGGTAACCCTACATGAGGATATACTATTCGTTTACTATTCATTCACCGACGCAGAGTAGCATCGGTATACAGTACCACATCACCGTCCATTTCTCCGTATACAATTCACGAAACCACCGAGATGTGAAACATCGATATTGTTCTTATAGCATTAAGTGAACTGGTCGTGTTCGAGCCTCGTCTTAGGTGCCTCAATCAGAATAGAGAAGGTAATCTACGCCATGTGCCCAGAAGGTGTAACTGGCAACGCTCCACAATCAAATCACTACCGCGTAATATTCCTACGCCAAGTAGTGCCGTATTAGCAACTTGTGTCGCTGACTTTATGGCACGTGTCTATCAAATTAGAACACAAGCCCTTGAAAGCATCTGCACACGTCACATAAGCGATACCTTGTGATGTAAATTAATTGTTGTATGACTACGAACTATGGTTTTTATAATTAATATTAAGTGTGAAGTACAAAAGCGAGAAATCCATAATCAAATTACCATTTATAAACTTGATTCAGTAAGCATGTCAGTTTGTTTTTTAAAGGATGTTAGTGCATCTGCTGCTCCGGAACTTCTATCATAGGGTACAAACGTATACATCACCGCCCAATGACTGTCAAATAATGCCTCCATATAATTAAGCCTATCTTATCACAATTGTAATTGCTATCAAATTGATCGTCCATTATCCACACAAGGCGCTCATTTCGCTACATCGATTTCCTGGCGCGATGAAAAACTCCCGTCAACCACTGAGAAAGAAAAAAACAACAACTGAGAAAATGCTGCCACAAAACCTCCCTCGCAATCATTGATTCTGTTGCTTGGCTGCTTGCTTGAAGATGATCCGGACATGTGTATGATTAGAAGCGTAAATATTAAATTTGAATGTAATAACGGTCGATAAATGTCATATTCTGTTTGCACATGCATGTGTATCATTATAGAATGTTGCCATTGACATATACATAAATTGACGACAATATTCGCATAATTATTGTCTAATTTGATATCATTTTTGGTAAGACTGATATCATCTTAGTGATAATACACTACGTATGCCTGCATTGATGCATGTAATCAACGATATATGAGATTTCGATGTCGGTGACAATTTGAGATAGTTGGTTGTATCGTTATGATTGGGTATTCTACGTTTTATTGTAGATCATGCTAAATGCTATTGAACATATAAAGTGATTGACGCACAGTGGTTGATGATTGACAATGTAACACCATTGTTTCAAGATTGACATATCGAATCAAACAAAGCCTTATTTTGTAAAACACCCATTAGCTTCACAGAAGATTACATCTGTAAACTGGAAATCGATATCCAAATGTTACGATTCGGACAAAAAAAATGCAATTTACAGATTTTTAAATTGGTACAAATTGACAATAACAAATTGTTTTATGTCAATATCAAACGACACAACTGTCATAACCTATGAATAATCCACATTCACAGAAGCATTGGTCGACAGATTGAATCCATTCCCCTTTTCGCGTTCATTCCTAGAATCCACTTAAAAGCTGACAAAAATATTCAAAGGCTAACATTTACCACTTTGAGTTAACAGTCCGCGTGTTTATGCAGAGGGATCAAATGCTAGTTGCTGACTGTAAGTGCGTCCATATTTTGACTACTACAGTTTATATTGACATGCCTCCTTCGTGCTCTATTTGTAATGTAAACAAACTTGCTCGTACAGATTTGATCGTTGTCGGACTCTTTTGTGTGGTGGAGGCATACACTAACACGACTAACCAGATAAGTCTGCCGTCAATGGCGGACGAGGCTGGTCGGTTTGCTCACACGTTATTACTACACCAAAATGTGTACTGAGTTAATGTCTTGTGTCCAAGCTTCCCTTGGGGCTGTGCTAATGCTATAGGTAAACACTGTTGCGCTAAGATTGACGTGTCATGAAATAGATCACTATTGGCTACACACAAACCGCGTGTGGAGTAACCTGGGCAAATTTGTAACAACATACGAATGGTCACTTCCCCCATCACGCCCGTCCATAATTTATATATTAAATAAACCTCTTCAATGTGCATCCAGTTCGTTATTGCTAAGTGTGTATGTACATGTCTACCAAAAATACGAAACTAATGGCTGATAGTTCGTTCATGTCTACCAAAAATACGAAACTAAAGGATAATAATTCGTTAATGTCTACCAAAAATACGAAACTAAAGGCTAATATTTCTTGGGAGATGTATCTGCTAATAATACAAGTATATCCATTCACGAGGCTCGTTCAATCACTATCTACCCCTCCCCACCCCCTTTCCGTATTTTCCCAAATATTACCCCCTCCCTGGTTTGTCCCTAGCGGTCTCGGTTGACACGTTTCTACCTGCGTCTAAGATTACTGGAATGCGGAGGGTGGTGTATTGTTAGGACTCACTGGTCTGAGGGACTGGGGACTATACGACACACAATCTGTACACGTGGTATTGTCAGTCGCCTGTTTAGCCCCGTCTCCGGTTCTCTATGCGGGCCCAGAACATTTTACCATATACATTACCGAATAGTCAGGACTTCCTGTCAGTAAAATGTCGACCGAAGGTAAACACCCGCGTCAAAAGTGACAAAATTTCGTTCAGGAAGTATTCAGTATCAGAACTCCACCATGGGAGGTGTAGTTTTAAATTTTGGCATTTTGGTTAAATTGTCACGTAAAATACACCCATTCCGGGTGTGTGGGCTGTATCGTGGGTGCTAGCTTATAATTAGCTTGAAAATTGTGTTGTATCGTGCTTAGTATGTCATATTTCGTTGTCATTATATCCCAAATGAATGTAAATCATGATTGACTAGACTAGTATGGACATTTGTGCTGAACGAGTAGTATAACGTAGGTTGTTACTAGGAAATGATATCTGTCTCGAAAGGTCGTCGAACAAACAGGGGGATTTCGTAAGAAATACAATTAATTAACTTATAGATAGTGTAGATTCGATTGCTAAACGTAATGACATATTGCATACATAAATCTGGTAGGTCATATTTGTATAGTGTTATTACCACATCGTATCTGGTTGTCACCTTCATCAAACATAACAATGACATTTTAATGAAGATGCACTTTACTTTTATAAGATTAATATTCATATTATTCATCAGGACATCTAAATTTCGTTAAATAAAAAAAAAATGCATTAAATTCAGAACAATATATAAACAAGCTTGCTGATTGGCTATTGTGAGCTAATGCATGATGGGAGGTAACTAAACCGCAGCTAACGGCTGGCGGCCTGGCCCACTCCCCACTCTCAGTAGCCAATCAGCGAGGAGAAAAACATTTGAAAATACACTCATTTATTTTCACATTTGCTGATGTTTGGTGTAAACTTTGCATATCAAAATAGGCTTATAATTTCCAAACCATAAATATTACCTTATGAAAGATGCAATATATCAAATAATTTAAGAAACTTCGTTAAATCGTCCAAGCAAATCATATTCGAAGGTGGAGTCATAGTTTGGAAATAGCCAATCCAATCATACTTCATTTTGCTAGTTAATCTACCATCTTCATTCAACACATATTAGATAATCTAGCAGGACACGAATTGGATATGAATATTTCAAAGTGAAAATTAATATCTTAAATCAACTTTCCAATAAATCGTTATGTTAGTAAATATTTATACAAGTATCGAAAGCTCATCAAAAATCACATTATTGTCAAAAGTATACCTCAAATATAATAACAATTGTAAAAACATATAACATTTTGGAGCAAAATTAACCTATATATAGAACATAACATCGTTTTAAACAACATTCACTATTAAATATCACTCTTTCATTTGAGACATATACGAGTTAGCTCCCCTTCTCCATTTCCAAAGTACATGATTTTAACATGTATGAATGTTTTATATATATATTTTAGATATTTAATAAACAAATCTATTATGCTATTCCAGACAAATGAGAAACATTTTGTTTTTAAAGAACAAACATCCAAATGTGCGTTTGCTTAGTTATTTTGTATTATTTAAAACAAATTTTTGTTTAAACACTACCATTATCGTCCCTTCTCAATGATTCGTGATCATTAGCTAAAAAAACACCCACGAGAGAGACTATTACATATTTTACCATAATCTAGAACCTATAAGAGTAGGCACAAATTTAATTAATTGCCGTATAAATTAAATTAACCTACATCATCTATTGCTTAAAATAGTACACGAAAATGCAATTGCTATTAGCTTGCACCTAAACGAAGAATAGGTCACATTACGAGCTTATGAGATCACAGGAGTAAGATCCAATGAATAAGTTTAATCTCTAAAACCAAACTTCTCTGTCACGGTATTGAAAATTTCGTTATATCGGCATTAACGAAATCCCCGGGCCCATGTCGTCAATATGTTTGCCTATAGTGGCTTCACACACCGCCTCTTAACCCCGAACGGCCTATAGTACCACTCAAGGTATAAAGGGATTATTCCTACAAACAAGTTTAGCTTCACCATTTAGAAATTGTAAAAGGAATTCCGTGAATATGCGATGAGGAAAAATCCAATGTGATCGTCCCCAGCCTTATTTACCCAAGTTATTACGGAGGGTTCGCCTCGCCACTTACTTTTATACTGCGTTGATCTGACACGTACAACTATATACTATAGATACACATGTCTACTACTCATTTTCCTTTCACGTGCTAACAATGTATGCCTTTTCATCTAATCTGTTCTTTGTTGGTGTCTTTTGGCCACCGACTCCATTTGCTTTTATTCTAAAAAAGAGTCATGTATCCGATCAATGAGAAATATTTAAGTAAATCTCTACGTCGCTAATCTCTCTACAACACACGCAAAGCAAGGGTGATATTTAAACATGTTATTTAGCCATTATTTGTGTTATAGTCACATTTGGTTCCCGTCGACATGATACGAAAGTCGTTCATGATATGCGATCACCAACTGAACGGTGAAATGTGGGTCACAATATTAGGTTTCGGAATAATAGTAACGACAAATAATTAGTACGCTCAAACATGACTAACTACTGAGACCAAATAAGTATACACAGCAGTTTAGAACTTAATGTGTTAACCCTTTTAAGAATAACCAGACTCCGTGTTTAGTGAGGTCACTATGGTGGATCGAGAAAAACAGAGAAGAAAATAGGTAGGGGTGAGGTTGGGTGTATTAATTATTCTTTTTAGGGGTACTTCTAAACATTATTCCCTTTCATACGTTATCAGAGGACCCGTGAGCCGTGATGATAGCAAACGACCTATAGTTTGGACATTAATACGAATAGAGTGATATATTGCTACCAGCAAACAAAACTTACACTTATTTCTGGACAGTTCGGCAGGGGGTAAATCGAGGCATACATTTTGCACCAATAAAAACAGCCCTTTTTTTTCTCTGTGTGTCAATTGAGAGAAAGTTATGGTATGGGAGACCCAGCAGAAACACACTCCCATTTCGTTCCTCTTTGTGTCATCACAGGCACTGGTACAACCCCCCTGGTCGAATTTGAAACGAGGCCAAGACATATTTGTCCATAGTTATGAACTAGACAAATTACGAATTTAGTGGAGCGAAATGTGCAATGTAACGAAATATCCAGAGGCGATTTCGAGAGTACTTTTACGCGTATTATCTATAGGTAAAAGCAATATTATGTTGAGATACAGGTACTTTTCTAAAGGTTGAAAGATGATGCAAGTAACCTTTAAAATCTATCTGACCTATCGGTGTTAGAAAACAGTATTGTATTCGTAAATATACGCATTTAATATATGTTTTAAAGAACAATTGGGGTTGAAACATCATACAGCTAGAGAATACTAGTATAGCCGCATACTTCATTGGATATACATGTACTTTATATACTGTCATTTTATTAATCGTTTCCTGCAAAGTAAACTGGCTTTTTTTGAGTGCCATGAGTGGAAGTTTTTTCCACTGGTTTGTTGATAAATATTGTTTGCTCTCTTTATAGTTCCACGTGACGTACACGTGTTTGAAAATCAACATAATTAGTTGTGACAATAATGCACACATCCAAAACACGTGTGTAATATTCAATTACATTTAAATTGGTTAAACAATTGCATATCTAATATTTACACGCGTGATTTGGGAATCAATACTTTAAAAAACATGTGTAGTTGAGATTTCAGAAACGCATGTTATAGAGTTTTCTAAATTGCAAAACTGCTTTGAAGGTATAAACGATTCTGCTAATTCCGCAGCAGTTATTTACCCTTGGGTTTTATATTTTAATGTATCTTGTTATCTCAAGAGGGTCCCTTTAACTATGAATAAATTGTGTGTTATGCGAATAATAGGGATGGGGAGAGTCTGATGAATGGGGGAAACCAGAGAGAGACGCCACAGATCGCACAGGTCCAAGCAACATGTGATTTTATCTTCAAACTTTAATGGACTGGGGTTGGGTGTAAAGGGCGAGGGGCGGGAGCAGACTAAGATAGAGACACAAATCAAGATAAATCAAAGGCCAGGTAATCGACACCGACTGTAAGAAACACATAAATACAATAGGCGGGGCTTAGGACGGTCAAAATGACTAACGCAAAACTTGGAGGCTCAAAGGTGCCATATTACAAAAAAATAAAAAAATAAAAAAATAATAACAAAGCTGAATAAATAAATACTGCTTTCCTGACAATATCAGAATTATCATTGCTTTGTTTTCTTACGTGAATTTATTTCCATAAATATTAGTAATAACTTGGTATTGTATTCATATTTTCCAACAGATGGATTTCTGAGACTTGGTTATGAATGTTCCAAAATATTGTTGTTTCTACGACGTTATAAATCTCTGTAATGTATATCCATTTCGATATAATATTTTGTATTTAAAACTTTATTTACGAAGAGCAGTTTGACT
>JAUTBZ010127217.1:0-14834 GCA_032361785.1 Lepetodrilus galriftensis | reverse complement strand
TTCCTCCTGCCCTAAACTGACAAGTCGTGATATTAGTGAAAGATTCTAGAAAGCGACTTTAAACCCCAATACAAACATTTTGTTGTCGTTAACTTTCGTTGCAAATGGGTGAAAGATTCCCGCAGCGATGTTAAACTACATTTTCACTCACTTATTTGTTAACCTTTTAGTTTAGGAATAGAAGAAATCCAACCACTACTACCAATTTCAATGGTCAGCATTCTCTAGACAACATTTTTTCCACATTTGTTTGCTTTCCGTGTGTGCTGGGCTTTACTCATAAATAGGTAACGAGACACTTTTGAAACATTTTCTTCCAGGTCTGAACTGCGAGGCCAAATCCAGCTACTGTAGCAATGAGGAGTTACGCCTGAAGCATCCGCCGTGCCAGAACGGAGGAACGTGCAAAAGCTTGGAACGCGCCATCGAGTGTCATTGCGCTCCAGGATTTACTGGTAAGTCGAAAAAATAGGCCCCTAAATAAAAATAATAAAAAAATAAATAAAAATAAAAAAAATAAAAAAAATAAAAAATAACAAATCACAAATCTCAAATTTAAGATTCACTTTGTAAGTTGACTCGTTTGAGTTTATTCCTCAGTTTTTAGTTAACTTTCTCCCTGCTGAAGGCAACTGGAGATGCCCTAATGAGCAGTGCTTTTACCTAATCCAGCAGGGAGAGGGTTAAAGGAACTTGAAACAGAATCTTCTTTTGTAGAAAATGCAAAAGAAGTGATGATATTAATGTGCGTGTTTATATTACGCCAAATCATTCTCACAGTGCTACATTATTACCCCGGTCAATGTGCTCTCATGTCACTGTATCAACTCCCTGGAGAGTATACATCACATTTATTTTCCAAAATTATGTATTATGAATAAAATGTCTTATTTAATTTGATTACGTTTACCAGATCCACGTGCAATTTGATTCTTCAGAAATTGGAAAGCTCATCTGGGAGACAGCGATTGTCTTCAACTCCATATATGGAAAACAAACAATGGGAGGATAACTCTAGTTATTTTCCAGGGAATAGTTTGCTTGAACACACTCGGACAACTGTGATTATGGACCTGGGGCCTATTCTCAAAACATTCTTACGATCGTACGACAATCTTAACGATTCTTATCGTATGTCTACAAAATATTCAGAACAATTTGAGAATAGGCCCCCTGTATTTTTATGCTTTCACTTTCTGTATTTATCTTTTGTGTTTTGTATTTTTTCTATCTCAGGTGATAATTGCGAAACAAACATATTCGAGTGCGCATCCAATCCATGTGCGCACAATGGAACGTGCAACGACGGCATCAACGGCTACAACTGCAGCTGTATCCCTGGGATCATCGGCGACAACTGCCAGATCAACATCAACGACTGCTGGCCTTTTAACCCTTGTCTCAACTATGGCATGTGTCACGACCTCGTCAACGAGTAAGTCAAATGTCTCGACGTTATTCGATGAGAAAGTCCCCTAGACGTAATTTTGACGGACATTTTCCAAACTATTTTCAAAGTTATTGCCACATTGTGAAGTTGTATAATTTTTTAGTTAGGTCACATACATACCGTGTTATTGTTTTCATTGCTTAACCCTCTCCATGCTGAAGGCAACCACAGATGCCCCGAAGAGCTGTGCCTGTGCCTATTCCAGCAGGGAGAGGGATAAAGTGCAGTGTGAAGTCGTTATATAATTTGTTATTTAGTTCACCTTCAGTTATTATTTTGCTTAGAGTGTATTCTTTTCTGTTTTTATCGTTGTAGGTTTTTCACTTTGTAATTTTCTCAAATGATTCTGATCAGCCTTCTCTGAGAGCATGGCCTGGTTATCTTTCTTTAACCTTCTCTCTGCTGGGGTCATGTCCAGTTGCCTCTGCTAGCGTTAATCACAGTCAATGTTGTACAGGGCATCTCCAGTTGTCGGTGGTAGGAGGAAGGTTACTCTACAGGTTAATCCACTTCCTGCTGGATTATGCACTACCACACCTCTATAAGGCATCTCCGGTTGCCTTCAGCATGGAGAGGGTTAAAGGGTTATAGGTGCAGTCATACTACCTAAGCTCGATAACGATAACAAGATTGTTGGAGAAAAGAAAAAAAATTCTTTATAGCCTGGGCGTAATCCAACAGGGAGAGAGTTAATTAATCAATCTGCCAATTCATCTCACCGTAGATTATTTTTGACTGTAATCGATGATCTCATACATATCATGCATATTTATTTATGTGTGCAATCTCTGCAGAACGGATTCTGAATATTCTGATCGAGATTGTAGCGTCCCACCATGCAATAACACACGCAGCTCAGGGTAGGGTGAAGACCATCTTCGCATGTCCGTGCATGTTTTCTCTTTGAATTTCGGCATGAATCTTCTCGTAGCGTGAAAACACCCACACCCTCTGATTGTGCTTGTTTGTATTGCTGTATTTTATGCACCTGTTTATTTTATACCAAAGCTGCTAAAAAACTTTCTTGTGAGTGATTAACTATTCGTTGTGGATTAAATAATAATTACTAGTATATTTTTTAAAAATTATTTAATTATCATGGATAAATTATGAAAAAATCAACTGTGCTAAAATTTATTTTTGTAAAGTTTTTGTCAATGGTCCGAATTAATATTTTCGGGAGTACACAAATCATAAGCATATCTTGTAGCCATTATTGACGTTCCTGAATTGACATTATAGTGATAATCCTTAAGCCCTCATTTGACAGAATTATCTTAGCGCTACGATAGTCGTAACTCTATGTTAACGTATAGGAATTACTATTCCTGTAGTGCTATGTTCGCTTCGTGGAACAGGGTCCGATTCCTCAGATTGATCGTAGCGCTATGAGAATCGGAACGCCTATAGATACATTGACATGGAGTTATGACAAGTAGCACTACGGTCGTTCTGTGAAACAGGGGGCCAGGTCCCAGAAACTTAGAAAGCATGGAAGCACAAGTTCATAGAGATGATCATGAGTTACCTCCCTTCCCATCTAACCAGTCACCACCAGTTTACGTGCAAGTCACCATTTGTTTGCACTAACGTTTGCATCAAATAACTTAATTTTTGGTGATTCATGGATACAGAATTATCACCTGTTTGAATGATCACACAAAGTCCATTTATATTCATCATTCATCTATTAGTTTTCTTGTTCTATGCTATTATGAGTCCTTCTTGAAATTTAACAAATTAATACAAGTGTTTAAGTATCCAAAGAATTTTTTTTGAATTATTGTAATCAACGATAACATTGACCATGACAATCATCATGACTCCACAAGCTGCTTTGGACTAGACAGCTAATAATATATCTTAACTGAGCTTTTTATATTTGACGTATAGATCATATTTCAGAAATATACGTTACTGTTGTATTTTTCATGGGAATATCATGTTAAACACTTGTTTATATTAACCCTCTCCATGCTGAAGGCAACTGGAGATGCCATAAAAAGCAGTGCCTGTGATTAATCCAACAGGGAAGGGGTTAAATGTATATATATTTCAACTCTATGTGAGGCTAATGTAATGATATCAAATGAAAAATGAATGAAGCATCATAAAATATATATTATCAACATATTTTCAGAGCTTTAACCCTCTCCATACTGGATTAGGTGCTGGTACATTCCTTTAGTGCATCTCTGGTTGCCTTCAGCATGGAGAGGGTTAAAGCTATGGAACTCTGGGTCCCATACCTTAGAAGAATTTTAGTACTACCAGAGTCGTAATTCCTACACACATGCATAGTGAGTTACGTATCGTCAATGTATAAATAAACAAAAATAAATAAATTGAATGAATGAATGAATGATTGAATTAATGAATGAAAATTAATTGAATGAATGAATGAATGAATGAAAATTAAATAAATGAATAAAGTGGATAATAAATAAAATAAAATAATAAACATAATGATAGATCTAGGTGGGTGGATAACATTTAATATAAAAAAATTAATATAAAAAATAAAATAAAATAAAATAGAAATAAAAATAATGAAATAAAAATAATACTATTAATGATCGTATGTCTATAACTGTAGTCTGAGCAAGTGATTGGAACTGGAGAACGGTTGGTGATTATGTGCACTATTCTGCGTGTTCTAGCTTTCAATGTAACTGTACTGACACTGGGTTCCTTGGGCGGAACTGCACGGAGAACATAGACGACTGCATCCAGGGGACGTGTCAACACAACGCCACGTGCGTGGATGGAGTAAAGGTACGAGTGATGATGATGATGATGAGGAGGAGGATGATGATGATGATGATGATGATGATGATGATTATGATGATAATGGTGTGGCTCAGAGATTACAAAACTGTTTTGAGTACGATTTCATGCTCAACATGTTTTGCTCACAACTCGACATATAAAATTTGAGCTCAAGCATGAAATCATGCTCAAAAGGTTTCGTAATCTCAGGGCCTGATGATTATTATTATGTTCCGATAATGATGATCATGGTATTACTGATAATGTTTTTCTGGTGATGGTGATGATGGCAACAACAACATTGATGATGACAACAATAAAGTTGATGATGATGATGATGATGATGATGATGATGATGATGGTGATGGTGGTGATGATGATGATGATGATGATGATGATGATGATGACAATGATGACAATAATAATGATAATGATGATGACAATGATGATGATGATGATTATTTCAGGACTACAAATGTGCATGTCTGCTGGGCTACACAGGGACTGCTTGCGAGACTGACATCGATGAATGCATATCTTCCCCTTGTCAGTACGGTGGCACATGCTTGCAGCGATCCGATGAGACGATCTATGAACGAATTCCTGGCCTAGGAGACTTCTCGTATGCACATGCTGCTGGCTACATCTGTCAATGTATTCCAGGAATAACAGGTAAGCAGTGGCTTATCTCCCCTGTCATGTATTCACAATGTACCAGTGATTGTCTCCCCTGTCGTTCATGATTCCGTTGAAGACTATTTCAAGTTGTAATTGCTGACATGTTTCAGACTGTAATTGCTTAATTTCTTGTACATTTCAGGTTGTAATTGCTCACATGTTTCAGGTTGTAATTGCTTGCTCATACATAATTATCTGGTTGTAATTGCTCACATGCTTCAGGCTGTAATTGCTTGCATGTTTCAGGCTGTAATTTCTTAATTGCTCATAAATTTCAGGTTGTAATTGCTCACACGTTTCAGGTTGTAATTACTTGCTCATACATAATTATCTGGTTGTAATTGCTCACACATTTCAGGCTGTAATTGCTTGCATGTTTCAGTTGTAATTTCTGACGTGACATTTGTTTCAGGTGCTAACTGCGAGGTGGACATCAACGAGTGTGAGAGCTCCCCGTGTCAACATGGCGGCTCCTGCACCGACCATATCAACAGCTTCACGTGCCAGTGCCGGCCAGGTTACCAAGGCGACTTCTGCGAGACCGAGATCATGTGCATCCTTTACGAGCCGTGCGTCAACGGGGCCACGTGTGCCGACAATTTCACAGCTGCAGACTACGACTGCACATGCCCAGCGTTCCAGAAGGAGGCTGTGAACTACGGAGGAAAGAACTGCTCCGTGGCCTTGACAGGATGCAATCACGAAGTCCTGTGCGAGAACGGCGCCACCTGCTTTCCCATTTTGACCGACGAGACGAGGCGTGTTCATGACTACAAGTGTCTCTGCATGCCGGGATACACTGGGAGGTATTGTGGCGTCTCAACGACTGTGTCCTTCGCGTACGGCGCAAAGGTGGTGAGGACGCAAGCGAGCGACTTCGAACTGCGCTTACGATTCAGGACGACCTTGAAGGCGGCGGTCCTGATGTTATACGAGCCGAGCGACCAGGAATATCTCAGTGTGGAGATCTACAACGAGAAACTCTACGCCGTATTAGGCAACACGCAGAGAATAATGTTCAAATATCCTGTGAATACACGATCCCGAGTGAACGACGCAGTGATGCATTCCATTACCGTTATCATCAAGCAGAACATCACCGTCATCGTTGACGATCGTTCCCTGTGCTCATCGAAGGAGTCGTGCACAAAGGCGTTCTCGTTCCCGAGGGCGCTGGGGACCAACGTGCAGCGGATGAATATGGGGAACACGGAGTCGTCTGTCCTTGCTTCATCGCTGTCCAAGACTGCGTTTACCGGATGCATGGAGGATATAACATACAACGGACAGCTGTTGATGCCGTCGACCCACTCCGAAGTGTTCTTCAACGTCACCGCGGGCTGCGACAGGACCGTACAGTGCCACCCAGACACATGCTCGTGGCAAGGCGAGTGTGACGACCTCTGGAACACCTTCAGATGCCGCTGTCAACGACCTTACCTCGGGGCTGTGTGCACGAAAGGTATTTATTTCTTGGAGTTGGTCGTGTATGGGTGCTGCAATGTAAAACAATAAATCATCGCCTTTACTTTCTTGAAGTTCAAGAAGGTTTTGATTGATTGATTTGATTGAATTAGTGTTTTTAGTGTATTTCACCCATATGCAATATTGTCTGTGGATTTTTTCTGAACATAGTTTACATCAATTGCATGTGTTAGTCAAGAGGATGGTAATTTAGGAAATTATCTGATTATAGTTTTCATCAATTAGGTGTAAGGTCATATGAAGGTATTTTATTGTTCATGGAATGATCTGAATATTGTTTTTATCATTTGTATGTATATTCTTTATTTTATATACAGTGCCTAATAAATTGACCATATTAAAAGAATCATTGTATGTGATATTAATTATTTTCACATTTTAACCTCCTCACTGCTGCCCCAAAACACATGGAACAATTCAGCAGTGAGAAGGTTAAATTAAAAATGGGAAATGCTGACATTTTAAAAGAAATTCATTATATCCCTGACAAATATTTTTTTCTGATCAAATTTCCATTTCAAGTTTGAGATCTACAACTATATTTCTTTTAGACAAAGAATAACCTGCGTGGTTTTAACTGCTATGAAGAATTTCATTTAAATTTATATCCTCAACTAAACCTTTTTATAATATTGTTTGATGTTACACGTTCTCACTGACATTCTTTTTCTATCTCCAGAGTTCACCCCTGCCACGTTCTCGAAGGACAACATTCAGAGCTGGGCAAGCTTCTCCTTGTCCTCTGAGCAGAAAAACAAACTCCGCCAAAACATCGACCTCTCGCTGTTCATCTGGACCCGACAGAGCGACGGACTCGTCCTGTACTTCGGAAACGCGGTAACTAACCCTCGGACTTTCTTCACCCTGGAGACGCAGAACGGGAAGCTGTCCTCCAGAGTCTCTTACTGTGGAACCTCTTCCAGGATTGTCTCCAAGACGCGGTTCGACGACGGAACCCGGCAGTTCGTGAAGGTCAAGGTCTCAGCAACCAGCATTGCCTTCGACGTTAACCCCGACGAAATCGACAAGAACCAGTTCAGTCATGTTCAGAATTTGACCGGTACCGGGTGCTCGTTCGACGCGGATGTGGTTTACTTCGGAGGAAGACATCCGGATTCCGTGAATGTTCGGCGCCGGCGTAGAGACACCACGGATGTGGCGAATTTCAGCAGTACGTCGTACTTCCAAGGTATCGTTCAGGATGTGGAAGTCAGCGGTATCAAGCTGCAGTTCTTTCCCGTGTCGGAAGCTGTCGGCGCTGAGACTGTTACGATGGACACATCCGCCAATGTCACCAATGGGAGTGTCTCTACAGAGAACGCGTGCAACCGACTCCCATGCAAGCAGAACGGAACATGTGCTCATTTCTTCTACAATGATTATAGGTATGTGCCGACAGTTAATTATTTTGTGATTTCCATTTATGATGTATTTTGTGGTCGTGCAGTTTTCAGAAACGACTCATTTTGTGGTTGTGTGATTTCCATAGATGACTAATTGGGCAGTTGTGTGATTTCCTATAGATATAAATAATAAATAAATACCATGTTTATATAGCACCCTTTTTGACTAATTTTGAGGTTGTGCAGTTTCCCATAGATCACCAATTTTGTGGTTGTGTGATTAGATTTTCAGAGAGGACTCATTTTGTGATTGCTTGATTTCCATAGACATTTAATTTGGCATTTCCACAAATGAATAATTTTTTGGTTGTTCGATTTCCCATAGATGACTTAATATTGGATTAATTTTATGATACAATTTCCATAGATGACTAATTTTGTGGTTGTGCAATTTCCATAGACAACTGACTTTGTAGTTGGCAATTATTTTAGTTATGAAATTTAAAAACGGAATAACAATGATTACAACTGCTTCTGTGTTCCAGCTGTGAATGTCCTCATGGTTATATTGGGAAGGATTGCGGAGAACGAGATATGTGTGTGTACGCCTCATGTCCCGACAATTCACGATGTCAGGGTTTTCACAACGGATACGACTGTGAGTAGATAAGTTATATCATTAGTACATCTATAGAGCATTAACTGTATTTACCATGCATGGACACTTGGTTCCAATATACAACTATTCTGACATTTTTAGCCTCTGCGGAATGCTACTCAAATTGACATATAAAGGGTGATAACTCTTGCTAGGATATTTGTAACCAATGAGTCGATTGCTGTGGAAAATTATCGTCGCAAATGGGTGAAAGATTCCCGCAGCGACGTTAAACTCCATATTCACTCACTCACTGTGGAAAATTAAAGAAAATTCATCATAATATTATATTTTATTTGACAAATTTGCAAAGAAACTGAGGACAACTCTCTAGAATTTAATCGCCAGTGAATCGATTGCGTTGAGAAATTTACTTTATTAGGTGTTTAATATTTTCAACAGATTTGAATTATTTGAGAATTTATTTTTGACAATATGATCAAATTTGTCTTTCTAGGCATCAGTACTGGTACATTCAATGGCATCGACAGTCTCGCTAGATACAACGCCACCCTCAATAACACTCGGGTAGTGGACAGGATCAGTCTCAAGCTCCGCACAGGGATGCTGTACGGAGTTATCATGCACATCCAAAATGGCGACTACTTCATGAAGCTCAGGCTAGCGAGTGGCAAGATTCAGCTAAACTACAAGTTGAATGACGACATGTCAAAAGTCTTGAACATTCCGGCTCGGATTAACACCGGCACACAGAAGACAGTAACTGTGATTGTGAAAGATGATAAAATACAGGTGGATGTCTACGACAATGAAACTCGAGTAGGAGAAAAAAATATCACCGTGGACTCTCCCCTCACGAACCTGGCAGATCTGGTTCAAAATGGCGGAAGCATTACCGTCGGCGGAATCGGTGTTCCGCGAAACAGTCGATTCTGGGAGCAGCCGTTCAAGGGATGTTTAGAGGAAATCAGGATCGATGGGTTCCTGCTTCCTTTCTTCTACGAGTCCCAATTCGAAAACAATTCCTTGCGGACCGAGAAATTCGAAGCCGTGTCGCTGACCGATCTCACGAAGACGTGCGAGAACACGATTCCGACCAGTTCCGCGGTGGGTGCGATGGCGAGGAACGGTGGGACGTGTCTCGTCGGTTGGGACGGCCAGATCCACTGCAACTGCAAGCCTGGTTATATTGGGAAGTTTTGCGAGACTGACGTCAATGACTGCGCGGTACAGAACTGTTTCCATAGCGGCGTGTGTGTTGATCGTGTGGAAGGATTTTCCTGCAAATGTCGGAAAGGCTACTCGGGAATCAGGTATGTGTCATCCAGCATTTTTTGTGTCTGTGTCTAATATGACAGTTTTCGAATAACTTGTTATCGAACAAGTCACGTTTTTACAAATTTACTGCGTTGTAGTGATAGATGCGATGTCATAAATGTCCGACGCAATCTTGATAGGATGTTTTACCAGCTGGGGCTCGCAGGTTTACTGCAACGTTCAGCAATATGGACGTTGCAAGTTTAATTTTGCCATAAATCATGATATGATTGAAATAATCTTGAAAAGGGCTCTAAACCTCAATTTAAAAATAAAAGAAAGAAAAAAGATGGGATGTTTTGTCTGTACTGTGGCAATACAGTTAGCATCCTTGGTCTGTCAGTACCAGCGTGGGACAGAAGGTAGTCATTTTAATTTATTAATTAAATGACCTGTATTATCTACAATCTACAGCTATGCTATATTATTTGCAGTACAATATCATTATCAATTTTAGAATGACCCAAGTGCTTTAAAAAAATACTAGCAAATGGAATTTAAAGTCTCAAATTAGAAATTTAAAATGAAATATATTGAAATACAGTGTATGACAAACAAGTCTAAGAAAATAACTGCTTCAAACAGATTTATTCAGCTCATATAAGACACTCGCACATGGTAACTGTGATAATTGTTATTCTGGATTTGTTTGCGTACCTGCGCGACACCTATATTGGTAGCTATGTGTTTGTATTTAAAATATATATATACAGCATTAGCCACTAAACCTATATGCAAGTTGTACATTTAAAACAAAAATCAATCAATATATTGTTTAACAGTTTGATTGATAACACTATTTCTAGGTGGTTTCTAAGGAAACGTCAGGGATGGTCTCAAACTATTTTTGTCTTATTTAATAAAAATAATATCTACATGACTTTTGTACACTGATATACGCATCAGCTTTGTGCTAATAAGAAAGTTAATATAAACATTAAATATATTGTAGCTCACTCTATTTAATATGTAGCTGCACTATTAGAAATGTGTGTACTGGGTTATTTGAGAACACCCCTCCTCTCACTTGCAAATTATACTTTCCGCATGACTACTTGTATAACATTAGTATCCGTTCCACTCGACTGAATTTCTGTGTACCTGGACCTTTCCTCAGAAATGTGAAGACAATTTGGGTAGGTCACAGTTTGTGTGACCAACCAAGCTGATCTTGTGGCATATTAAAGATACCCTTCCGGTTTCCCAGGGTTACGATTGCATTGTAATGCAACAGAAACCCATGTAACCCAAATGAAAATACCCCCAGACACGGAGAATGACATCCGAGTGTAAAATATATTAAGCTGAGGTCATGCAAGTACTTTAAAGTAATTAAAATGCTGGCTACTGACGGAAACTGTGCTGACGGAAACTCTGCTAAATTCTGTTGAGATAAGGAAAGACAGCTTTTTAAAGGCACATTATATTTTGTAATAATATTTTTTTTAGTTTAATTTTTTTTTTTCTTAACTTGAGAGATTTGTGTTTTGTTAAGATATAGACTTAATTTGTGATCAGCTTGATTAATTAACTTCTCTTGATTTCAACTTATCAGCTTTAAAGATCCATCTAATAACCGTTATCTTTAAGCACGTTTGAGCAGATCATTTCTGGATAATGGCACGTAAATCGTGTAACTTAAATTAACTTATGATTAAATTAATTATATGACAATATGAATAAAACTTTATCATATAGTATATATTTAGTAATATTCATTGATATGTAATTAAGAGAATATCTAAAACAATCCATTTAATTTTTAATTTGTATTCAAATCTGCACAAATTCGGGTGATAAGATCCTTAATAATTATTCGAATTAATCATTTACTAGTATATAATAATATACATCTAATAAAAGTCTGCATAAATTCTAGTGATAATCATCCTTTCACTCAAGGGATACTTAATTATGCTGCATAGTACAACAAACGAGTGTGAACATAATTAAAGTACCCTTTGGGTGTGAGGATGAGTGATAATATGCTTTATCATTATTTGTATTTATCATTATCATTATTATCTAAGAAATGTACATCTAATGTAATTTGCACAAATTCTAGTGATAAACATGATATGTTTTGTTATTGTTTGATTTAAAAACAATATCAAAGGATATGTGCTGTAGATATCTCAGAGTGTCAAGAGGTCTTAGTTCTTAGTGAAGTTATCTCGGGGTGTATGAGATATCATGTCGGAGATAAATGACAGTTGATACCGTGCAGCAGGAAAGTCTCGTAAACTTGACCTGGGGGAAATTTATAGCCTGAGTCGTCTCTCCGTGTACACACACAGTTAGGCCTGTGTCGATGCTCTCTCCAGTCGTGCAGGGAGCCTTTCTTGCAGATATACCTGTCTGATATCTACCTGTGAGATCTACCTGTCTGCAGGTCTACCTGTCCGTCCTCCATGAGCTGACGAGTAATTACACCTGTGTGTTCTACCTGTGCCGGCCGGCAGGTGTGCTGGTCATTACCTGTGCATGCTTAGCTAGGTCGTCATGCTATGACGGAGAGAGAGAGGAAGAGTTAGAGATAGAGCTAAAGGCTGGAGAGAGGGGACATAGCTGTGTGCTAAAAATAGAACACGAGTTGGTCCCGAGACTCAGAAGTGAGATGTCCTAATATCCCAGTCTCCTCTGTCCTAATATCCCGGTGTTGCCTGGATGTACGACCATGTTTGACATTCACCTGTACACCTCGTTATCCTACCTGTGCGTTACATTCACGTGTCGTTAGATGACATCCTGGGACACCCACCACCACACCCGACCTGTGGCTCTCGTGGGTGTGTTTGTGTGATGAGGACATTTCTTCTATATGGCTGAGGCAGGTAGAGACGTACCCTGGGTCGTTGGGGTCGTACTGATCAGCGCGATTTACCTGTGTTTTCCTGTTCCATCCAGGTGTCAAACCGACGAGACGTTCTGTAATAGTACGCCGTGCGCGAATAATGGATCCTGTCGTGAGAATTCCAGTGGATTTACCTGTACCTGTCCCGGGGAGTTCACAGGAGTCAACTGTACTGTCCAGGTGAGTACATTTATTTATTGTCTTACCTGTTGTCATACCTGTTGTCATACCTGTTGTTATACCTGTTGTCATACCTGTTGTCATACCTGTTGTCCTACCCATTGTCCTACCTGTTTTCCTACCTGTTGTCATACCTGTTGTCATACCTGTTGTCAGTGCCTGTCATCTTGTTACATTGTTTTACCTGTAATTGTCATCATTTTATTAATCCTGTATTATCATTGAATAACCATCATCATTTTACCTGTAATCATCATTAGTTTACCTATAGAGTAACCATCATTGTTTTACTTATGGATTAATCATCAATGTATTACCTGTAGTCGTTTTTATTTTATCTCTATTAATTTAAACCACTGTTACAGTAGCTTAAATTAATTGATAATAGAGGTTTAAAAAATATTATATCATACTCATGATAATACCTACAAGTAAAAGCTGGCAATTCTACAGGTAAAATAACGATGATTGTTTTATAGGTAAAATAATGATTACAGGTAAAACAAAGATGATTACGCAATAGGTAAAACAATACTTACAGGTAGAAGAATGCTGTTACATAATACTGGGTGGGTGGTATGCTTTACAGTCTTACAGCTTATAGCTTTTTTTTAAAATGGGATTTCGTAATTATATTCTTTTGGGTCATTCAGCAAGGTAATTATCAAGGTTTATTATCCTATGTGCTTGGGCCTCTAGGTTAATAACCTGTATGTGTGTGTGTCTGCTGTCGTTGATAGGCTGCCATAACTAGTAGGTCAAATCTGTGTTGACATACCCTAGACTAGTAGGTCTTCCCTGTGCAGTCTGGCATTGGTGTGACACTGTCATGCTATAGAGGGTCATGCCAGTTTGTCATGCTAGTTGGTCATGCAGGTTACGTTACATTCCATTACATGTAGAATCCCATTACATGTAGGATCCCATTTTATGTAGGATCCCATTACATGTAGGATCCCATTATATGTAGGATCCCATTACATGTAGGATCCCATTACATGTAGGATCCCATTATATGTAGGATCCCATGTATATGAGTGCTCGTGTATTTCTTATTTTATTAACTCTTTCCATGCTGGAGGCAACCAGAGATGCTCTATAGAGCAATTAATGTGCCTAATCCAGCAGGGAGAGTGTTAAATGAGTTACCGGTACTTAACCCTTTCCCTGCTGGGTTAGGCACAGGTGCTGCTCTTAAGGGCATCTCCAGTTGCCTCCAGCATGGAGAGGGTTAAACATATGCTGAGCATAATATCATTTTTGCCAAACGTTTTAATAACTTCTGGAATATATGAACACAATTGTGAGATTCTATCACATTACTGTCGATACTATTGTTGTATCGATTTTCTCAAATGAATCTTGAAAGCAGCTGTAAAGTCCAATTTAAACAAATAAAAATAAAAATATTGATTTTCAGTTACAAACACTATATAGGCAACGGTTGTGAGGATTGAGTTAACCTTCTCACTGCTGGAGGCAATCAGAGATGCCCTAAAGAGCAGTGCCTGTGCCTAATCCAGCAGAGAGAGGGTCAAAGCACGCAGACACAATATAGTTCCTAGTAAATGTGTAATGAATAAAATTAATGTGGACAAATATGTTTGCATATTGAAGAAAGCACACCTTGAAATTTCCCATTCAGGTATTGTACAATGTGAGTACAATGTGAGTACACACATCTCTGATGTAGATATCTGATGATCTGAGGGTTATGAGAAATAACCTTTAGATGGAATCGAGTCATCAAAGATTTTTGTAAGGCAAATCTGATGGCAGAGAAATGTAGGTCACCGGGAATATGTTTTGTACGCAGATAGAATATGGCTGTTGCTTATAAATTCATAATTCATTGTAAATTGTACATGTGACAGGAATATATTAACTAATAAGTTAGTGGTACTGCTGCATATCTGACAGGAATAACTAATATCTTGATCTCTGCTGGATTTAATCTGATCCACTGCTCTTGGGCAGATCTGGTTGTCACTAGCAATTAAAAAGTTAAATTAATACTTTTATTTTTGTCATTGAAAAAGTAAATATTGTGATTGATATTTAAAATGTGTCTTTAGATACCGTCAGTATCCTGCATTTGGGATAAGCATTGTATTATGCGAGCCTTTGGCGAGCATAATA
>JAUTBZ010127206.1:0-14835 GCA_032361785.1 Lepetodrilus galriftensis | reverse complement strand
GCGACATGATATTCTAAGTGAACTAGCACTATAAAAACTGGTGGAAATCCAGACTAGTCAAGCAGTACATATGCATGAAAGTCATGATATTAGTGAAAGATTCTAGAAAGTGACTTTAAACCCCAAATCAACCAACAACCAACCCTGTCTGAATATCGTTGCAAATGGGTGTAAGATTCCTGCAGCAGTGTTCTCCATAAGTAGTATTATTGTAGTAGTATTGTCTCTGAAGTTATTCCATCTCTTTCAGCCGTCGATTGCTACTGCCACCAACATCGACACTCTGCTGGCTGGCCAGGGGAAGGAAGAAATCTCTGTGCCACCAGAGTCGCTACAAGACAAGGTCTTCTTCATCTTTAACAATCTGTCACTTGCCAATATGAAGCCGAAGGTAAGATATGTAGTATGAGATGCATTCTTGCAGTCATTTGTTGCAGAAGTCAACATGGGTTCTGTCTGTGTCGCAAATGGGTGAAAGATTCCCACAATGATGTTGGACTCTATGATCACTCACTCTGCGTCGCACGCACACTATTTTCTATTTCCGTAGCCACAAGTATCAAGTGGGATAAATTATTTTCTATGTCCTAAGTATTCCATTCAGCATCATTGAAGAAATCCATATCCGACAAACTTGATTATCCTTGACGCAATGATGTAACTAACAAGCTGTTGCTTAGTGGACATGCTCAGCTCCCTGGGGAGTACAGCTGGTGTGTTGTGTTGGCAGGGGGAGGAGCTGAAGGATCAGGTGGGGGAGGAGTACATGCCCTGGTGCTCACAGTACCTGGTCATGAAGCGCGCCAGCATCGAGCCCAACTTCCACACCCTCTACTCCAGCTTCATCGACGTTCTGCAGATACCCAACATGACGCAGACCGTCACCAAGGAAACATTCAGAAACATCAAGGTACGTTTGCTGTGTCTGTCGAGTGAAAAATATGAGCACTGCATGTTTAATGATTTAATTTTTAATGGTAGCATCAATTTCAAAAGGGTTTATCTTCCTTTCGGTATTAACCCTCTCCCTGAAGGTAGCCGGAAATGCCATAAAGAGCAGGGAGAGGGTTAACAGTACTGTATTCACAGTATGTTCCTTTATTTCAATTGAAGTATACTTCCAAAAAGTGTAGGGTTAAGATGGTGTTGAGATGACTGTGGTAAATGTGAAGTAATTGTGTCTGGTCATGTTGCAGGTATTGCTGAGGAGCGACAAGGGTGTCGCTAACTTCTCTGACAGAACCTTACTGAAGAACCTGGGCCACTGGCTGGGGATGCTCACCCTCGGAAAGAACAAGCCCATTCTACAGATTGTGAGTTATTGTCATCTTTAACCATCTAATAATAGATCATGATATTGTTATCATCTTGGAGCTTGTTAGTTTGAAAGTGAAATGCATATGCTATGATTACATGCTATTCTCTTGATCTGCATTCTGTTTGTGTAGGTTACTATGTAACACAGTTGCAGGTTCTCCAATATTAAGATATCCGTGAAGTCGAGAGTTATCTGCCCATTTAGTTATCTGCCTTTGAAGTGCATATAAATCCATTTTCAAATAGTCTGGCATATGAAATTATGTATTATGGATTCAATTTCTGCCATTGTGTATTGCAGGATATCGATGTGAAGTCCCTGTTGTACGAAGCGTATCAGAAGGGAGCGCAGGAGTTGTTGTATGTTGTACCTTTCAGTGCCAAAGTGCTAGAGTCGTGCTCCAAGAGCAAGGTGAGGGAATGTAAACAAGTGCTAATTTATTAATAAGAGTTAACATTGGTGCTAATTCTTGCTTCACTCTCTATATTTTATCTCCTATTTACTTGTGTTGCTGATTTTTATTTTGTTACTGGCAAGAGAATACTGGCCTTTTTGGAATGTCAACCTTAGTGAAAATTACTCATTTAAAGTATTATATATGTTTAAAAGAAATATGATGTAAGTTAATGTGTGAGAAATCTGTCCACTACAACTGCCGAAGGATATTTGTGAAAGGGGAGATAATCAAAGTCTCCTTGTATTTCAGGTGTTCCGCCCACCAAATCCTTGGACCATGGCCATCATGAACGTGCTAGCTGAGCTTCACATGGAGCCAGACCTCAAACTCAACCTCAAGTTTGAAATTGAAGTGCTATGTAAAACACTCGGACTTGACATCAATGTAAGAACAATGTTATCCCCAGTCTGTGTTGTATCAGTCTTCAATGTCTAGTAATGCTAGTAACTCGGTATATGTAATAGCTTAAATATGTTGCTATTTTTCTTGAACTTCATCATCTTGTCATCGATGTTTCAATGTAAGGAATATAATCTGATAGGATCTGAAACCCACAAACTACTTGAAAGACCCGATGAGATTGACGACTATCGAGTACCAGCTGTCGGCACCCAAGCCACCCATGGACCCGCCGCAGCCTGAGGAATCGCTGATACCCAGCCTGACGTCGATGTCCATACCGCCACCCATCGTGACGTCCGTGACCACCATGTCCACGCCCACGTCCACCGCGCCGGCGTCCACGCCCAACATGCCGCCTCAGCCCACGTACAACTTCCACGACGTCAACGCGTCGTCCTTCTCTGGCCTTGCTCAGCACATCATCATCAATGATCTCGTAAGCTGGAGACTTTTTTTCCAAAAGATCGTCTGTAGTAGAATGAAATAATAATCATTGTGTGTGTATGGGTGAAAGATTCCCGCTGAAACATAAAACAATAACTCACTGACTCGGAGACACACTTCATCAATACCTGTCAATATTTTAAAGTCCAAATCTATTATTAAACCTTTTGACATTTATGGGTGAAATCCTCCTCCCGCTGTGACAACAAAAATAATTCAATCAGTACTAACGTATTGCCTTTTGTTATTCAATTATTCTGAAAACATTGCATGACATGAACAACTATGCATCTTTTTCCAGATTTCGCTGTTGCATCAGAATCCGCAGCTGAAACAGTTTGTGCGCCCGGCTATTGAGCGGTCCGTGCAAGAGTTACTCCCACCTGTTGTCGAGAGGTCCATCAAGATTGCCCTCACAACTTGTGAACAGATTGCCAAGAAGGTAGGATGATTGTTTGTTTAGATGAGCGCTACATGTGTTGCAGATTTGCTCTTGTCGTAATATAACAACATAACTCAACTCTACACACTCTTAACTTTTTAACATACATTATCTTTTGATAAATGGAGTCGGGATTGATCTAACAAACAGTGGCAATACAGAAGACTGCAGTTATTATTATTTATTATTTTATTTTTTTCTTATTTATTTTGAATTTGTTTGTTGTTGCATTTATTGATAAATGAGTTGCACGTCACTTGAAATTGGTACCTATAAGTACTAAAAGTATAAAATATTTCTGCCAAATGCAGGACTTTGCGTTGGACCCGGAAGAGATGCGGATGAGGTCTGCGGCCCACTTCATGGTGAGGAACATCACTGCTGGCCTGGCTCTCATCACCTGCAGAGAGCCGCTCTTTATCAGCATCAGCAACAACCTCAAGAACGCCTTCATGGCCACACTCAGGGTACGTCTCTTCTTACTTGCCTTATTAGGGCCAATGTGCCACCACTGCTGCAGTAGCTGTCATGTAAAGCATCAATTATTGTTTGGTTTACAGTCACTTCTTTCATTCATTCATTAATTTCATAGATTTGACCAGAAAGTGTTCCTGTTGACACCATGACTTTGTTTTATATCCAGGGTGCCACACCGGCCCAGAAAACCATGATTGAAGAGGCAGCTACTCTGGTTGCCCAGGACAACGCTGAACTGGCGTGTGCGTTCATTCAGAAGACAGCTGTGGAGAGGGCCATCCCCGAGATGGACAAACGCCTGGCCACTGTGAGTGATTCTATGTCGGCACAGACACCTAAACTAAATCTAAACTTAAGCCAAACTTTGTGGCATCTGAGGTGCACGTATGGATGAAAGATTCACGCTGTGATGTAAAATAATATTCACTCTCACATTAAAATGATACATACAAGACAAAGAAATTCTACCAAATTTGTACAAATATAAATCTAGCATGTGTTTCTAGCCCTCCAGTTATAGAACGTATTTAAAGATATTATCTATGAATTAATCTTTACAGGAGTTTGACCTGAGGAAACAAGCCCGGACGGAGGGTCGCCGCTACTGTGACCCCGTCGTTCTCCCGTACCAGGCAGAGAGGATGCCAGACCAGATCAGACTCAAGGTGCGTAGTCCTAGCGAGCCTGTCCACGTTTTGTGAAGCTTAGAGATGAGCCACTGAATAACATTAAGTTACGACTAAAGGCTCGTTCAGACCTGATGCAGTCACTGCTGTGTTTTCGCCGCCGCACGCATTCGGTCTGAATGATCCTTTATGTGGCCAGAAAATCGGGCTGTCAGTTCGGACAAGCTTGTAACAGTAATTGCTTGTCTGAATGCAGCTTTCGTTTGTCCCCCAGCAGTCAGACAGTATGTTAATGACCAGTCATGTCCACTGTTGTAAATGCATGTTCACCTGCTATGCAGTTCGTAGACTGATTGACGCGTTCTTTGATTTCAGGTGGGCGGAGTCACGCCGCAGCAGATTGCTGTTTATGACGAGTTCGCCCGGAACATCCCCGGCTTCCTGCCTCTCTCCGAGACCACGTTTCCCCCGGGAATATCCAAACCCACAATCTTCATGCCACTTTCTGAAACGACGTTTCCGCCGGGAATATCCAAGCCGACACCGGTAAGTCTTTAAAAGGCTATCATGATTGACCACAGCAATTTGCCTAATAAGAGTTAATTACTTCTATTATCCATTCCTACGCTATTGTTGCTATTATGAAACATTTTGAAAGGATAAATAATTCTCCAGTTGGGATGACGTCTATTCCCTGTGTTTACTTGCAGTCGTACGCACCAGATGAGATGTACGAGAAGATCAGCATGATCTACGAGAAGATCGCACGTGACATAGAGCAACACCTGCAGCAGATGAACGGGATCTCGGCCAGCAGTCCAATGGGCTCGCAGCTCAACAGTCTCCTGGAAGCCGTCTTCGTGGCCAGGAAAACACGAGAGTTGATCACCGCCATTGCCCTGCTCCAGAAGGTACGCTTTGATATTGTCTGTACTAGCTGTTTCAGAAGGGACATTTAGATGTATTTGTGTGCGGGTGGTAGCACAGTGGTAGCACAGTGGTAGCACGTTTGGACTTCCGAGCCAAAGGTCCCGAGTTCAAATCCCAGCATCAGTGTTCGCGAAATTTACATTTTTGTTCGCGGAATTTACATTTCTGACATGACATTGATAGGATGCACTGCCTGTAGAGTGGCAATGCAGATATCATTATAGAGCTCTCTTATTGAACAATTGAGAAAAATATATGCTAATGCTTTTGTTAGGATTTTTTTTTACAAGAATTGGGGCCCGTTCTACAGAATGATCATAGCGCTACGAGTTGAAACTACCATACGTTTGCATAAGCTATGACTCGTAGCACTACGATAGTTGAAAGCTCCCCTGGTGTCTAGATACACCAGCCATCACTGCTGTTGTGCTGACCCCGTGTTTTCCCCTCCAGGCGGTGGAAGGGCTGCTTGACCAGTACTCCATGAACTCGCTGACCAACACGGACCAGGAGATGCTGCTGAGGTTCCGGGAGTGTCACCTGGTGGTGCTGAAGGGTCTGCAGGACGCCCGCGCATACGGTCCCGAGTGGGTCAACAAGGAAGTCACCAGGTACGTTGGTAACATCGGCATGTCACGATGTAACGTCACAAGTATTGTGGAGGAGAATGTAGTATTTGTCTCACACCGCCCTGATATACCTGGAATCGCTCCTCGATAGTGAGTGAGTTATTGTGGAGACATTTATAGTATTTGTCACCGTCACTTCAGCAACTTTGATTTAGTCTGTAGAAAATTGTGTTAGTTAATCAAATTAATGTGATGACAGGATTTCATTCCCAAGCTGCGACTTATAACTGTGGTTTGTGGCACAGATGCTTGATCCAGTGCCGCGACGAGCTCAAGTACAACATTGACGCGGTGGACTGTCTGATCCGCTCCCAGCTGGTGAACCTGCAGCAGTACGACGTCTACCTGTCTCAGCTGATGGAGAACGGCCTCAATCCCGTGGCCGTCTCCTTCTCCATGCAACTCATACAGCGCTTCTGCATCGACGACAAGCACAACAACACCATCGGCGAGGTCAGTATCCACGCATTTATGTCATTGAGTTTATCTCAAGCATTTTACACCATTCGTAGTATATTGCACTGGCATGCAGTGTGTCAACTTATTTAGTTTACCTATAGGCATGCTCACCATTATCATAAGATTTCGCTATTAGTGAATACTGTCCTGTTTATAAAATCTGATTTTATAGGTATTTCAATACTAAATGTTCGATAATTAATTTCTCTACAGGCTGATTTCTACAACACAATTGAAGCTCTCGGTGGTGTTGCTTCCCGGTCAAGACAGCATCCAGAAGGGTTAGTGTCTTCACTTGGACATCTACTCAGATAATATTTATCATTTCAATAAAAGCTTTGACCAATAGAAGATATTTATCAATTATTATAATGTGCATGTTTATGTTGCACCAAATCAATACTCGAAAGCATGCTCTGTGCTAAATATCCTCAAATTTGATCAGACAATATAATTTATGCAAATATGTCTGTTCAACTATGTAGTCTATTTTCATTTTGTATACTTAGCCAGCCATCACTTTTGCATTATTCTCTATTCCATGAGCTGTGACAAGAGGAATCCCCTGATTCCATAGTAATTTTTCTTCCATCTGATCCTCTCCTCTGACCTCTGCCCTTTGCCCCTATACTCCTTTAATTTCTTGTGATGGTTCTCCCATTTACTTGGGCTGTTCTCCACCAATTTGTTTTGGGTCTTGCAGACTGTCCACAC
The DNA here is from genome assembly GCA_032361785.1 of Lepetodrilus galriftensis. NCBI lineage: Eukaryota > Metazoa > Mollusca > Gastropoda > Lepetellida > Lepetodrilidae > Lepetodrilus > Lepetodrilus galriftensis. Next base: position 7,937 of record JAUTBZ010127206.1, on the reverse strand, counting down.
TGATCGAGATAATCCGACAGAACAGCGACGGTGGACTGCTGGACCGAACTCCCGGCGGCCCCACCTCCATGATGCAGTCCGGAATCTCCCAGGCGCGGGAGTTTGACGACCCACCCGGACTGAACGAGAAGACAGAGTACCTACTGAGGGAGTGGGTCAACATGTACCACTCCCCGGGCGCAGGCCGCGACAGCACCAAAGCCTTCACTGCTTTTGTTCAGCAGGTGGTACGATCAGTTTTCTGTTTGTTCCCGACTCCCTCCGTGTCTCCGTGCCCCGTCACTAGATGGACAGTCTGGTAGTGCCAGTGCCTGCACCCGTGTCTCAGACTCGCACACTCGCCAGCAGGTCTGAGGTTTGCTTCCCACTCACCGTGTGTAGTCCCTAGACGCTGGCCGCCGTACATTTCAGTGCATCTCCCAGATACTCGCTCACTCATACCCCACATTCCTTGGCCTGTATTTAAATTAATTTCCAGTCTTGTTGACGTTTAGCCAACAGCTCCATTTATTACCCTGGTGCGAGGTCCACAATGTAATCCAACTTATTCACGCTGACTTCAGTAATTTTAGTACTACACTCACAAATACTACAATCATAAGCCTTTGGAGTAAAACTAGGCTGTAAAACATTTTCCAATCCATAATTAAATGTGGAGCTGTTTGCGGAACCTAATGAGCCTGGAATGAATATTTAAAATATTGCAGTTTATCCTTATTCAAATATTGTTTCCTTGAAATAAGCTAAAGATACATTTACAATTTCTCGTAATTGAGCACTGAGATTATCTTTTTTGGATACCCGAATTATAGAATTTTACTTTGTGCAATTTCTATGGCTGATAGTTTGGCTGTTTAGAATATTCTTCCCCTTAGCTTGTAAGAACAGTACTGATCCAATTTGCACTGAAATGAAAACTGTTTTAGACAGCATTTTATCTGACACCTGGTTTGCTTTGACTTTGACGTGTATTTGTGTAAGCTACGTGACTGACACAACTCTCGCCTCACACTGACTTGCATGGCCTCCAGCCAGCAGTGCTCTGTCTTATAAACCATATGTTAAAAACAAGTCGCTCTTTGCAGATCTGTATTAACAGTTAACTGACACTAATGTGGTCGTCGCAAATGGGTGAAAGATTCCCGCAGCGACGTTAAACTCCATATTCACTCACTCACACTAATGTGGAATGCAGCCAAACTTGAGAATGTTGCATGCTGTAAGGCACTAACAATTTGGTCTAAAGTCGTAAAGAAATAAAGTGATCCAGTGATTAGGTTCTTGGTAAAGATGCACTGAATGGGAAATATTTTATTCACATTTTTGGACAATATTTTAAGAAATCTTTACTTTTGCATATTAGATGGTCGTTAATCGGTGGAAAATTCTCGCAGAGACATTCAACTCCATATTCACTTACTTGCATATTAGATCTAAGATTTGCTACATATATTAAAAATTGTTGAAATTAACTTCCACTGGAAATTGACGCTGTGCACAATGTTAAGGATATGCTTTCAACGTGTGTTTCTTTTCCATTTCTAGATGCACCAACAAGGAATACTGAAGACTGACGACCTGATCACGCGGTTCTTCCGCCTGTGTACGGAGATGTGTGTGGACCTGTGTTACCGCGCTCTGAGCGAGCAGACCCACCCCAGCATGACGCTGATCAGAGCCAAGTGTTTCCACACGCTGGACGCCTTCGTCAGACTGATCGCGCTGCTCGTCAAGCACTCGGGCGACACCACGAACACCATCACCAAGATAAACCTTCTCAACAAGGTCAGTGCATGGTCAAACCTTTGTCACAACATCGATGGCCAGAGCTGATGGTGGGCATGGCAATTATTTACAACAGTTAGATACAACATCATAGTAGATTTGTTTAGATATTTTGCCTTAGGAGGGATATGTAGAATTTGTTCTAGACAATAATCTAGTGAAAATCTTTCAATTGTCAAAACAATATGTTGCATTATATGCACACACAAAATATATTGCCACTTTTAGCAATAAATCAACTGATCAGTCAATGGATTCCAGTTATAATTACATTTCCACTGGCTGGCTTGTGCACGGTTAATGACAGGACATTCCTACACACGTCCTCCCTATGCTGTACAGGTGCTGGGCATTGTGGCGGGTGTCCTGCTGCAGGACCACGAGGTGCGGTACACAGAGTTCCAGCAGCTGCCCTATCACCGCATCTTCATCATGCTCTTCATAGAGCTGAACGCTCCTGAGCCCATCCTAGAGAGCATCAACTACCAAGTGCTGGCAGCATTCTGGTATGTACTGCAGTATTCATCAGCATATGACAATAAAGCTTATGAATGTAACAGATTGTATAATAATAGATTGTCATATATGGGTGAATGGCTCCCGTAGCGACTGAGCAAATATCAATTGATCCAATATTATTATCGAGAAAACTATTGGTTTCGAAGCCAATATCGTCATGTATAAGTGAACGATTCCCTCTGTGATTAAAACACCTCCCTGGAGCCAATAGGAATAACTGCTTCTCAAGGGTTTCGTAGATTTGAATGTTCACCTGGTCCTTTCGTCGATTTGAATGTTCACGTTGTCATTTCGTCTGTTTCAGTCATGTGTTCCACATCCTGCGACCGGGAAAAGCTCCGGGTTTTGCGTACGCTTGGCTGGAGCTGGTCTCTCACCGAGTCTTCATTGGCCGCCTCCTGGCACTCACCCCGCAGCAAAGGGTACGTAGACCCGTACACTCAGTAGGCGTCTAGTCATTACTTGTCTTTGTCAGTGAAATCTGTTTATGGTATACGCTATTGAAATATTTGTGCGATTTTTTCTGCTTTTCCTATTCCATATAATTCACAGCCATGTTTTTCCCCAATATTTTTCAGGGTTGGGGAATGTATGCTCAACTGCTGATTGACTTGTTCCGGTTCCTAGCACCGTTCTTAAGGAATGCAGAGCTAACGAAGCCTACACAACTGTTGTACAGAGTAAGCTTCTTTCTTTCCTTTAAATAACAGACAGACTTCCATCATAGGCACTTTGCCAACATAGTTGTTATATTGCCTCAGAGCGTACAGGTATTATTTAACTTGGCTCGAATAATGATACAAATAACAAACTTTTACACACAAAAAAAACCCATTAATTTCTACTGGCCCGTAGGATATCTTTCGCATTGGGAGAACTAGCCTGGGCCAGTGGTAATTTCGAACACTGGTATTATGGCTAAGTACCCATCTCAGTAATTGGAACCATTTTTTGCAGTTATAACTTTGGAAAAATGATGTGATTTATTTTTATTTGCAGGGAACACTGCGGGTCCTACTAGTGCTACTCCATGACTTCCCGGAATTCCTCTGCGACTACCATTACGCGTTCTGTGATGTCATCCCACCCAACTGCATCCAGATGCGAAACCTGATACTCAGCGCGTTCCCCCGCAACATGCGCCTGCCCGACCCCTTCACGCCCAACCTGAAGGTGGACAACCTGCCAGACATCGCTCATCCCCCGCGGATACTCACAAACTTTGTCAATATGATCCAGCCGGCGTCGTTCAAGAAGGTACAGGCCTTACTTATACCTTACTCCTGGCTCCTCTTCGTTAATTCATGCAAAGTTTTAGTCCAACGTTTACCGTTTTACTTTCTAATGTGACATGCTATCCTGTTCTGGAACATTCCACCATTGCTTTGCTGTCGGATTATCTCAATCAGTGTGGACAGTGTACATTTTTAGATTAATGTATTCTATGCAGAAATTGTGAATGAATTTGTGACGATTATAGGTGCTATATTACTGGTTTATCATTTGATTTAGTAAATTCATTTTATGAAGTATGGTTCAGAATATTCATTTGTTTTGGTGGGGTACTGTAGAGTACGTGTTTTCGTTCTTCTCTCTTCAGGATCTAGATTCCTACTTGAAGACAAGGACACCAATCTCCTTCTTGTCTGAGCTGAGGAGCAGTTTGCAGGTAATGGTGAGCAAATATCGTTCAACTGAATTTTAGGAAAGTCGCCACGTAGTTGCTAGAAAATATTTAAAATTGTAAATCTTTAACCCTCTCCCTGCTGAATTAAACCCAAACACATTTTGTCGGGGCATCTCCAGTTGCCTTCAGCATTGATCGTCGCAAATGGGTGAAAGATTCCCGCAGCGACGTTAAATTCCTTATTCACTCACTCACTTCAGCATTGAGAGGGTTAATGATCTAGCTTTGGGCATGTCGACTGTAGGAATAATTTGTGTGTCTCTGCTTACTTGCAGTCGACGGAGCCGTATTCTCACTACAACATCCCGCTGATCAACGCGCTGGTGCTGTATGTGGGTACACAGGCCATCCAGTTCATCCACACCAAGGGACAGACGCCGGGCATCGGCACCATCGCGCCGTCGTCGCACATGGACATCTTCCAGAATCTGGCGGTCAACCTGGACACTGAAGGTCAGTCAAACGTCCAGACTTCAGTATCAGCTTGCACTGCTACGTTTCCCCCAATAGCCTTTGGCGCAAGTGGGCGAAAGATTCCTGCAGCAGTGTTAAATTTGGAACCATAATCACTCACTCGCTCCCCTGTAACCTTACCTTAGACCAAATGGATATGTTGACACGCCACCATGCATTTGGATATTTTGGTTAAATCAAATATAACAAAGACCTGGCTTCATTACACTTTATTACATATGATCGTCCCTTCCATTTCAGTTATGTTTGCCAAGCTGTGATGTATACTTGTCGTTTATGGGTCATATATTCCTGCTACGACATAAAACGCTAATTTATAATTTCCGGTCTGCATCAACATTCAGTTTACTTCCATTATGCTAGGATCACAGTAGAGGTAGTTAAAAAGTTGGAGATATGTTTGGCTGACATTACACATTGGTATATGTTGTATATAATTGTATATATATATATAATGATATAATTGTATTGAATTGTATGTTCTCTATGTCACTATAATGTGAATTTTGAGAATAAACTTATTTTATTTTTATTTTATTTGATTTGGTTCCAGGGCGGTACTTGTTCCTGACTGCGATCGCCAACCAGCTGCGCTACCCCAACAGTCACACCCACTACTTCAGCTGCACACTTCTGTACCTGTTTGTCCAGGCCAACAACGAGCAGATCCAGGAACAGATCACACGGTGAGCTCACAGGGACATGGTTTAACGCTGTTGTCTGTAGCTATTAAATAAGTTGTTGGGTCAGAAATGAGAAATATTGGCACCGAAGTGTGGCTGGTTCTCTAATAATTTCCACTCTCAAGAACTCGATTGCTCGTACATTGCAGACTTCACTTGAGAATGATGTTTCGTCTAGTTTTCATAAAATCAAATCCTGTTTTTGTTTCATGATGTAATGTTTATTGATTTATTATTGAATTCTGCAAAACAGAGTTCTGCTGGAGAGGCTGATCGTGAACAGACCTCACCCGTGGGGTCTCCTCATCACGTTCATCGAGCTCATCAAGAACACCAACTTCAAGTTCTGGAGTCACGAGTTTGTCCACTGCGCCCCGGAGATCGACAAGTGAGTTACCACTGCACAAATATGTTTACACACTCCAAACCTTGTAAAACGAGACTTACTGTACATGCCATACATCTTGAATCTGTGTCAGCTATTCTGAACTGGGCAGCTTTTTCATGAAGCTTGTGTCCACTATGAGACCCTAGTGCTCTCGTATCTATCCCCCTCACTGCTATGAACTGTCTTGTAATGTTCTAATGGCTATCATAAAGGTTACCCTGATTTATGTGGGTTGGATGTTGATCTCTATTAATATTCCTTTCAGACTTTTCGAATCTGTGGCTCGGTCGTGCATGCAGCCAAAGCAAGCAACCAATTCCCGTGAAGGGGAGACAACTGAGGTGCACTGATTCCTCTCCACTCTAGTCTGCTGCACCCCGTGACGACGTGACGAGACGCCACTGTACAGAGAGTTAGCGCCCACGTTCCGAGTGCACTCAGACAGCTTTCACTGCCCTGCTACTGATGTTGTGACCAGAGTTGTCTGCCCATCACGACCTTCTATCTTTTGAAGCATGTCGTGATTTGGTCTTCAAGACCTTCATGAACATTCTTAGACATCTGGACTATTTGAACATATTTTGATGTGTGTGTAAATTTTGCAGTAATTGTGAAGGAATCAAAGATGTAAGATAGAATGGCTATATTTTACTTCCCTCGTTCACCCTCTGTACAGTCATTGATTGTAACATTTGTTCATCCTGCATTGGGAGTGCTGTAGTTAAATTTAACATGGCTACCAGACTCCTCGGATGTAGAGGTATCATTGTTAATTTAATAATTATGTCGACGAATGGCGATAATCACTGAATTATGGTGTACGATTTGAGCGTTGATTTGTTGTTATTGTAGAAATTAAAATATATTGCTTGCAGTAATACATGGTTTTCTTTCTTCCATTGTATAGCAGCTTAAGAGCCTGTGCGCATATTCTCAAAATTGTATGACAATCTAAACGATTATTATAGCATGGCTACAAACTGTTCTTAGGCTAAGAAGGTTGTAAGAACGTTTCATATTTTTCGCCGCCAGTGGTCAACCAGCATAGTACATCTAGCAAGACGTGATCAGTGTGAGAGAATCTTGAAAGCGGCTCTCGACCAATTCAACCAACTTATGACGATGGCAGGTGCAGAACAATGCTGATATATCATGACTAGATTGCATGTACAACTTGAATAAGAAGATACTTTCCAATTCATCATGTGTATTTAAAGTTGGTTTGCCACATTGTAACTGACTGGATGTACAAGTGTTCACAAGACAAATTCAAACGGTACTTGTATATTGATATATTTATTGTTCTGTCCTCTCCATATATTATGCTTTCATTTTCGTAGAATTGTTATGCACCAATTAACTAAAGCCTTTCAACAAGATACAGTCCAACAAGAGTTCTGGAATTGCTAGTTTCTTGGCACTTTCGACAATGCTTGTACTTGATGACTGAGTCTTCAGCTGTTGGCGTATCGTATGGCAAGCCAGCATTTTGAGTGGGAGAACCTGCCCTGCAAGCTCGCACAACCAATCTCGCGTGTCTTTGCTTACAGTCAACAGATTCTTCATCTGGTCCTCCAGAAGAATCTCCTTCAACCAGTTCGTAGTACCTGAGGCGAACAGTAAAACCATTATCAGTTCCGTATTCTCGCTGTTGAGTAGCCTGGTGGCGAGATCGTCGTCTCTGGCGCGGGTGAACTCCGTACTGCAGCCGTGTTGGAGAAGTCCGACACAGAGGTGGAAGTAGTGTTCGTGGGCAGCCTGCTGGACTGGGTCTTGTAAGGACAGCTTCTGGAGGATGTTTCTAGACGAGTACACGCAGTTTGTCTTCACAGCATCAAGTATTGCCCCTCTCTCCAGGAAGAACTCCATCAAAGGGAGATCACCGTGTGTGATGGCGTGGTGTAGCACAGTGTCGCCGGAGCGGCTCGTGTGATTGATGTTTGCACCGTACTTGATGAGAAGTTCGTGCACTTCTGTTCTCGTTGTAAAGAAGGCAGGTGTTAGCCTCTGGTGCACTTCGTAGATGTTCGGATTTGCCCCCGACTCCAGCAGAACCTATTGAAGAAGCAACAAATAGATCAATAATTTGAATTTTTAACTGAAATTCTAAGCATGGTGAATTAGTGGTGCTAAACTTTTACTATTTACCAAAATATGTGCTGTCTGTATTGTGGCACTGCAGTTATTATCCAGCTAGTGCACACCAAGTTTACAGCTACATTCAGTGCTACGGATGTTGCAAGTTTCCTCCTACCATTTACTGACAAGCCGTGATATGAGTAAAATAATCTTGAAAGTTCATCTAAACCCAATTAAGGAAAAATCGATGTGCAAACTGTATGAATCCGCGAAGCGGTTCATACAAAAGTTTGCACATCGGTTTTTACGTTCATACCTCGAT
>JAUTBZ010127195.1:0-14840 GCA_032361785.1 Lepetodrilus galriftensis | reverse complement strand
TCTCTCTCTCTCTCTCTCTCTCTCTCTCTCTCTCTGTGTCTCTCTCTCTCTTTCTCTCTCTCTCTCTCTCTCTCTCTCTCTCTCTCTCTCTCTCTCTCTCTCGCCCTCTCTCTCTCTCTCTCTCTCTCTCTCTCTCTCTCTCTCTCTCTCTCTCTCTCTCTCTCTCTCTCTCTCCATAGCTCATGTTTGTCTCTGTCTGGATGTGTATCTGTCTATATTTCGTTCACTTATTCTCATTTCTCTCTCCCACTATTCTCTCTTTATCTTTCTCCCCCTCTCTCGTTCTCTCTCTCCATAGCTCCTTTCTAAGACTATGTAATATCTAGAGCTTGCATTACTGAGAATGACTTTCTTCTTTTAACCAAAGCATAACGTGATATAATAAACAAAGGTTCTCACAATGGGCTGTTGCCCAAGGGTTGTCTTCTCGATGTCGCCCTGCTCGAAGAACTCTCCGGCCACCAACTGGGCCACACTTTGTTGGATCTCCCAAGGTTTGGCAATGGCCGCCACATCGCACGCCGTCATCATCATGGCTCTGCGAACAAAGGAAGAACATCTATTAGTTTTAACCGATTCCAACAGATACTCAGGTAACGTCAATGGCGATGTTTGCAATTGCTTTCATGTTGCGATTAAACTGCACACGTTCTTGCCGCATGGTTCCATCGATATAAATAAACGGTGTCGTCCCATCCTGTCGAATCCCATCTTGTCGAATCCCATACAGTGTCGAAATTAAACAATCTGCCCCTACCTCGCTGATGTCGTACTTATGGTGGACATGTGACCGGATGTTACTCGGATACGCCATCAGCGGTATATATTAACGTAACCAGTTTAGTGTACGAAGTTCACTGGAGTTTGTGTCCTAATACCAGTGTGGGGCCCCGATATTACGAAACCTTTTTTTTAGTACGATTGTTTTGTTCACAAATCCCTATGTACAATTTGAGCGTGAGCATGAAATCGTACTAAAAAAAGATTCGTAATCTAGGGGAACGCAGTTCAATACAGTACATGATATCGTATGCTTTCCTAGTCACCATGGGTGAATCTTTGAGAATAATTTTGTTGTTCATCTTCTTCCGCTACAGTGGCGGATATACGAGGATGCATTGGACACTCATTTCAGAGGGTGAGCATTTGATCGACGTTCTACAACGTACACGTGTGTATTTTTGTCATGATATCGAGACAACAAGACAAGAATAGTGATGCTAGTAGAAGGATATATCGGGACCGACACAACGGGAGTTGACTGAATCATAGACTGAATAATAGCACAAAACACTGTCCGCACAAGCTTTGCGGTAGGACATACCATCTTCCGATCCCATTAAATACAACCTTTATGCTTTCACGTCCATTATTCGTTCCTAGGCAAGATGCAAACTGTATCGTTACTATGTCGCAATCTTAAGTGCATAAGCTAATACTGATGTGTAATTAAAAGGAATTTCTTTTTATGACAACGTAAATCACTTTTTTTAGTGGTTGCCATTTACACAATCTCCCGAGCATATATCAGCGTTAACGTTACATTTGATTTAACGCCGAGGGAATTAAAGGTCCAGACGTTGAAAGCAGAAAGGTTTTCATCTTAAAGAAACACGTTCACATCAGAAAGAAAAAAATTACCACCGGTGGAAAATGTCACGATAAACACAGAAACCAGACTATACAGCCAATTATTCGTCTTCATACGAAAATCGTTAATGTGAATGCCAAATGCCAACTCCGATAGCCTGATGATGCTTTTGCCGTAACCAATAGTTACCATAGCAACACGGATCAACAAACCGGATCCGCGTTTGATGTGTTAAGATTAATACTCGAGTAAATATTAACCAGCCGAAATTAGACATAGAGTCGACGTAAAATAACGCACCAGTCGCACGTGTTTATGATGGACGTAAAATAGGGCCACTTTCCCTCCTAATGTCAAAGCTAGGATATCATAGGAAATATCTGGAATGGTCCTAATTAGGGGAGTACAGGTAAACCCGACAAGAACAATATATCGCGGCGGTATTTTGAACGTCATAATTACGGTGGAATACCGTACAATACGGTTAATTACTGTTGGTTTCGGTGAGTAGATTAGCATAGCACCAGCGTCGCGTGTAGGCAAGGGATCGAAGTAAGATAAAACATGGCACATTATCAACAGGAACTGGTTTTCAATAAAGAACAAATGTCAGTACTGATGGTATAGCGCCAGGTATCAGTTGCACGACCTTCATAGAGCTTATAGTGGGCGATAATGATACATTGTAAGGAATAGTAGGCTATACTATGGTATAACCATCTCACCCAGGGAAGGGTAGAACGATGTATTCCCGTTTCTACTACCGTACATTTATCATACTGGAAAATGGTACCCTGGAGCGTATTCGTTTCAATGACACGACCAACTCTAGGGTAACGGTCGCGTGATCAAATTATCCAATGAGGGTTTTCGTATTATCATGAGTGTTTGGTCATTGGCTAACTTCATCATTCGATCGTCACCCTAGCCTAGTAGGGTTGGTCAACCACTAGAAACGAATACGCTCCTGATGGCAGAGTGAATTGTCTTTCCCTGTGTCTATGTATTATACAGCTACAGTAACCTACATGTCGACTGATTCTATAAGTCACGACGACGATGAGAAGTCGTTTAACTCGTAGTAGAGCTGTATATGTTAGAACGCATCTGATTGGACTATCAGTGCCGAAGGCAATGCTTTGATATCGTTCTCCTCCACGTAACAGGGGGGTCTGATGGTAAGGGATCTAACGGAGTAAGCGGAGTTAGATCACACAGCATGGGCAAGATGGGGTAGATAGTAGGTAGTTAACTTACTTCAATAAGTCCTTTTTATATGGAGTGTCAAATGTTTGTTCGCCTTCCTCCACCACTGACTTGAAATCCCCACGTTTTCTGAACAGTAACATTATAGAAATAATTAGTAATATGCACAGCTAAACGGATATCAATACAATATATAAACCATTTTATATTATTAACACATACATGTAGTAACTTAGAAGTAGTCACGTTCAATAATATTTTAGGGTAATTAGTAAACTAATGGCACTAACTTGAAGTATATTGCAAGGTCGGTTGAAAGAATGGCGTGTTCCAGTACTTTGATAGCACGTCTATATTCATCCGGGGACAAAGACTGGAAAATGTTGTTTCCCTGAAAAAATTAAATAAAAGAAACTGTTACCAATACAAGAACTAAACGTCAATGTTGTTGCCCTGAAAAATTAAAATAAAAGAAACTGGTACCAATACAAGAACTAATTGTTGTATTCAATGATACTGAGTTTTCGTGAGGCCAGAGTACCATCGGTATACACTCTGCATATACAATATCTCGTAGAAACAATATGCGTATGTTTTGAGGCATATTCTTGAAATGAACCTACAGCCTACAATAACATAATATCAGGTCACCTCTATACGAAACATGGTATTACTTTTATTCCAACTTTACTGTCATTTAGCCACGGACTACGCCATTGGCATTGCTACGGTTAGAGTTCAGACCAGGATTTCTCGAAACAAATTTGAGTTTGAGATATTTCTCAGCTGAGAATGAAGCCAGCGCATTATACATGAACTATTATTATTATAAATCATAACTCCATCTTCGAGTTCTGCCCTAAAACCAATCTCGAGTTGTCCACGTACTATAGGTAATATAGCGCTCAGTTTAATTAGCCTTACTGGGACATTTATATCAGGCAGGAAATATGATTTTGATAAATCAGTAATCATTTCATATATTCAATATAACAATGTCGCTCATGAATTGTTAATTCAGCTACATGTTATCATGATTAATCGAATTCCTGAAATAACCTTACGCGTTTCATATCTGAGTGGCATGATGAAAACTCCCAATACTAACATCCTTTAATTATAACTTCAGAGCAGAATCGAAGATGGCTTTGCTGTCAAATACTTAACTGCAATTGAAATCGGTGTGCAGAAAATGAGTCTAAATAGTAAATCATGTTGACTCGAAAATCTGTCATGTTTCAAATTTCTAGCATGACAGTTGCAATTAAAGCGGATATTGCAAGTGCCCCGAACATCTTTGAACTCTTCGTTCTAAAAGATATTGCCATTAAACCGAAATAAATAGCTGCTATCTCGAGCATGCACACGCATTTCAATGATATTAGTGTTTGAGACAGGCTTTAATAAAAGTAATCCGGAGGAATCACTAAATTAAAGAATGCTAGTAAGCCTGGTAGCAAACGAATGGACCATACAGGCGCTCTCGTAATATGAAACGGAGTAACTCTAAGATAACCCGATCCTTTAATAACTGGTGTAGTCTATTGGAAAGGTTGGAGGTACAGTTACAATAGAGTCACGCCATTTTATACACGAGTTCCCTGGGTATAATTTCTCGAAGCCTTCATATCTACCACGAGACCACACGCACTCTCATAGCCATCTGTTAATGCACGGTGACAGGACACAGGGCAGGACGCTATGGTATCATATAGCTATGAGAGCTTCGAGAAACGTTTCCCCGGTATTTCATGAGACGACTACTATCATAATAACTATACTAGAATGCAGCAAAGATGATATTCGAACAAAGGTACCCACGAACCAGAATATCGATCGGAAAACATATTTCACCAGAAAGATCAAACACGACGGAGAAGTACACACGTGGTATTTTCTTTTGTATGGAGACGTGTTCGTGCCATCAAAAATCGGTTTCAGGCGCCGAACATTGAACAGAGACTTCCACGGAGACGAAAATATCCTACCATGACGTTCTTTCTTCCGACTAAATAGTTAATTTTTATGGTGTCTGCAGTGGTCTTTGTAGAGAGAATTTCTATAGAAACTATTTCCGATACAGATGCAAGACAACCTATAATCAGATACGCGTAATCCTTTTAGGAAGGAGCACTTTCATGTCAGAACTGTATGGTTTCAAGTGGACAGCATCGATACAGGTGCTCCAATTCCTCTCCAACAGTCAAACATATACACGATCCTAGAATGCTAATAGCCAACGAAGACTATTGTCTCATGGTAAAATTACATGCAATGCTAAAATGAATCAAAGAAATAATTCTGAAAGAAAACTGTCCAATAAAGGGTTAGAAAAGGACATGGTAACAACAGTCTAAAACGTTTCACACATTACTTATATATGCTCAACAAAATTAGATAAGGGTCATGATACGTTTTGGATATATAAATTTAGCTTGATATTATTTTAATAACGACTATTGTCCATGTACTCTCCAAGAACTTGCAGACAATATGAAGAAGGATAGCACAAGGTTCCGCAAACCAGGTTCCAAATTTGGTAGAACGCTCTCCACAAAATGTATGCTTGCCCTTAATTTATTTGGTTGAGTATACGTTATATGGTACTCAATTGTATTATAGTGAACGTATCTTACCTCGCTATTGAGTATCATAATACAGTGATCAAAGTGATGATGTTCCAGCGTCGATGTACTGTACAGCATTGCTAAAGGGGAGGCCACTCTGAAATTATAATTTTTAGAATACATGATTACACCGTAGTAAATAACACAATAATTTGACACGACATACACTATCCAGAAAATAGTAGTGATGTGGACAATCAGTAACATGTATGGTATTCAATAGCATTGTTATTATTTGTTGATACCTATTTTTATTTTTGTTTGAGCCATTTTGGCTTTGAAGACTTTTAACACTCATATTGTGGAAACCTGCAACGCCCTAGCACACATTATTGCAGTAAGCCAGCGAGTACCGATGAACTAAGGGTGATAACTGCACTACGTATGGACACATTGCTATAAGACATAGTAAATAGTAACTCGAGTACTTACTTGACTTGAAAAGCGTTGTTTGTCCCTCTATGGTCAAGATCATGACAAAGACAGGCCACCATCAGAGCAAATATCTCCAGATCGCCGAATAGAGGCCGTAATTCCCCGGTCTGAACAATTATCATGAACATGTCTTAGAGATTGGTACGGCATAACATTTTACATACTATGGCAGTGTCTACCAGGCGAGAGCTCGTACACATCCAAGTATGTCTCGCCCCAATACAACTCAATATAATTAAAACAAGGTCTGAATTTTTCGAAACTGGACATCCGCTGTTTATCAAAATAATGTCAAACTGTATAAGGAGCGAAGTTTAAACGAGAACTAATTTTAATTGGATTGAATAAAACTCACATGCTTCCCATATGTCATGATCATGTTCTCCAAAGATATACATTATACATAATTCATTTCCAGCTACTATTTAATTAAAAATACGTAAACAAGTATGGACATTCAAAGGGATTCTCACACTCTGTAAATACCCCAACCCCCACCCCCACCCACATACCTCGACTTCTATTGGGCCACACCATTGTGGACTATGGTTAACATTTGACACAATGTAATGGGTGTTAAGCAAGCATCATAGTCTAGGTTTCTCTGATCAATATCACTATTGCTCAAGAATATGCTGTGGGAAATAATTTGACTCTACTTACGAAGAGCATGGTGAACATAGTTTGGCAGACATTGAAGGCGTGCCTCCAGTTGTGGTACGTCACTGGTCTGTAGTTTTTCTTGACACTGCACGTCCATCTACACATGACCTGCAGATGTGGGGATATAATATGATATACTAGTAATACAAATAATAAAATACATATTTGTAAAAGAGAGAGCGAGCGAGCGAGCAAGCAAGAGATAGATATATAGATAGATAGAGGGAGAGGGAGAGAGATAAAGAAAGAGATATCGAGATAGAGAAAGAGATGGATAGTGAGAGAGACATAGAGAAAGAGAGAGAGAGAGAGAGAGAGAGAGAGAGAGAGAGAGAGAGAGAGAGAGAGACAGAGCGAGAGAGAGAGAGAGAAAGGAGACGAGGAGAAATATATATATATAGAGATAGACATAGAGAGACAGACAGAGACAAAGACAGAGATAGAGACAGAGAGTATCAGACATACAGAAATACTTTTTAAAGAACTTCAAGAAAGACCATCGCGATAGATTAGATGGTAAGGAACAGCTTCAAAGCACACGGGAAAGAAAGAGCCCAAGTGGAAACAGGAATCATTACAGAATAGAAATGATGAGTATGAAGAGTAATCACAAGTCGGGGTATTAACTCAATGACTTGCGGCGCATGGACTCACGTCATACGGCACTTTGAAGGAGTTGATGACATTGGCATCCGTGAACATTCTGATGACTGCCTTCAAGGTGTCATCGTCACTCAGGCCCATGTCATCAAAGTCAAACTTGTACAGTCGCAGATCTTCTGCCGTTGGTAATACACATTGCTGTGAAAATAGAAAACACACGTGTATCTCACATCTCATATGAGGCAGTAATACACATTACAGCGACGGACGGAAAACACACGTATATCTCATATCTCCGTCCATAAGAGATCGCTACGAGAGCACTATGGCCTCGTAGTAGCTAAGGGAGCTTCGTAAACCAATGCACTGGGACGTATATAGCAATATAAAAACAACATTTATCTACCAAGAGTATCAATGTCAAACAGTGATAATGTAATATTACAAAACGATTTGAAGACATACAGGCTTTTGTCATGCATAGAAACTGACACAATAATATATCACGGTGTTTTCAACAGTTTCAACGTAACGTGGTTGCCATAGTAATGACGTCAATGCATGTTTGGGCGATGCTAGTATAGTACTACATACCACCAGTTTGTCAGCCTCTTCCTTCTGAGCTGTGGCGTGGAAGGATAGAACCTCCAGTGCTACTGTCTGTTTGGCCATCAGGCGACAAGCGTTCTCATACATCTGGCAGTTGTGTATACCCAGACCAGTAAATATAGAAAAGGCCTGAAAGAAAGAACAAAACAATTATTTTAAAAACAGAAAATATTCACTTTCTTAAATTGTGATCGAGAAATTAATTTACCTTTCTTAAATTGTGATCGAACAATTTAATTTACCTTTCTTAAATTTTGATCGAGCACTTTAATTTACCTTTCTTAAATTGTGATCAATTAAAAAGAATGTATTTTTCTCAAGTTTTGATCGAGAAATTTAATATACCGGATTAAAAATAGGTTTAGTGGGTTTCAATGATTGAACAACATATATCGCTGTTAATAAATTGTGATTGAGTTGTTTAATCTTCAGAAATAAAACAAAAACCCAGATTTTACTATTACTACTACTACTACTACAAACTAAATTATTTAATTACACTTCATCGCAATGGGATACTTACTAATGGTACTACCGCAGTTCTATTTTCGCGTATATTTTGAATATGAATTTAATAGTATAGATCTACTTCATCGCAATAGATTAATTACTGACGTCCTTACCTCGATTATGTGTTCGTCATTGTCGTCGAATGGCAGTCCATTGAGTTTGTTCATCAGCTGCGTCACTCCGATAATCTTCTTGTCGCTGTTGAACACGGGCATACACAGGACGCTCCTAGTGTGAAACCCGTCAACGTCCACACACTGGAATCAGGACAAGTTGAAGTTCAGACACAACAAATATCTATACTAGTATATGATATTTGTATGATATTTATGATTTTAGTTTTTTTAAATTATTATTATTATTATTATTATTATTAATAATATTATTATTATTATTATTAACAATAATTTATTATTATTATTATTAATTTATTATTATAATAATAATTATTATTATTAACAATAAGAATATTATTATTATCATTATTATTATTATTATTATTTTCGTCACATCTATACCCTTAAAACAAGTGTAGAGACATGCAATATCGATATATGCATTTGTTTATGATTTTAAAGATTTATTAATATTATGATATATATTACTAGTGAATGATGAGTCAAGTGATACATGCATTGTAGACATGTTAGACGCCACGAGGATTATACTAGTTAGTACTAAAATGTACCTACCTTTTTCTTTCCAAATCGCTCGTCATGAATGATGTCGGGAATGCTCACAGACTGAAACATTGGAAACATCATCATTGACATTAGCATACTGTATGCAGGTATAGGTACACGGTTAGCGAATAGCGTTATGGAGAGATGCCGTTAGATGATTCACTAAACAACACTAAGTCGTTACACACTTTCTGTTTGTAAAAGCGGACATTTGTTGGAATGTCATCGCTGTTGGAAGAGAATTGGGCAAACGGCTGTGAATAGCATGGAATTGAATTGTGTATCCGTGAGAATACGTGCATGTGTATGCATGCAATATTGTAGTGTAAGGTACACAATATCCATACCGTTCCTTTTATGACGACATATTTGGCAATCTCTGCTGTTTTCGACGTCGAAAGCTCCAGCTTACTGAAAAAGCAGACACAAATAAATTAAATTTCAATTACGTTTTTCAAATATGCTTTGACATGTAATTATCGCAATAAAAAGATAAAATTGAAATCCAATTAAGACATTATTAAAAACAAAATCCTGGAGTCATGAAAATACAGAGAATAGTGATCAAGACTTTATAAATTAGCATGTAGCTTAGAATCGAACGCGTTAGAGTTATCTACCTTGGTTCAAAAACGTTTTCTCTGTCCTCGGCGTTCAAAATAAATGCCATTGAAAACGTGACATCCTGGAAAGCAATGTAAACACATCCATTGTATAAAGCTCATATTGCAAAGCACCGCACATTCTAAATATTAATATTTTAAAGATGAATCAATAAATAACGTTTTCTTGAAGTTTCAACATTCCTGAAAATATACAATTAAAAAAAATATCATAGGGCGAAGAACTCCATAGTTGAGCTGGTGATAATAGGTTGCACGATTTATACAACTGTTTCTTAACAAGCCTATTAATTGTGACCAAAAGAACAATGCATATACTATCGCTTAGAGAGGTATTTTTTTACGCAACAGTACATCTACCCAGATGCATCTACCGTTCTACGTTGCTTCCCAACGATAATTGGCGTTCTTGCTGATCAATATCTCTGATTCCAGCAGATGACGTAAACTCATGGGAAACAAATATCATACGCTACCACGAACAGGCAAGGCATCTTTAGAAGAAGACCAAAGTAAACCTAACAGAATTCAAATACAGATGCAACTGGAATCCAATATGAGAAGAACACTTATCAGACATTAACACGAATTTAATGTCTTATTTCACTGTTAACACGGGGGTGGGTAAGGGATTGGGGATGGGGGTCGGGGTGGTTGTGGTTGTGGGGGTGGGGAAGGGTAGGGGTTGGGGGTGTGGGCAATTTAAATAAAAGCAATGAAAATAAAACAAAGAATGAACATCCCAAATGAAAATAATAATAATTAATTATACATGTGTGGGATAGAGTTAATAATTGAACCTAATTTCTACGGCATTTACTGTGATTCATTCAATTATAGCACAATATAAGCAACACAAAATATAACCAAGACAAATCATATTACTAAGTGAAGGTTCCATATATCTCTGCTACAATAAACCACAATAACACTTTTAGGAATGACACTGGTAGTTTGTGGTACACAGCACACCTCACTATAACAACATCTACTCGTGTAGAGATATATATCTTTACCTGCGGCTTCCTGGCTTCCTTGTGCTCACCGGAAGTGCTGATATTAGTGCTGATATTGCTGGGATCCTAGAGTGAAAGGTCGAGGTCATGCAAATGGGATAACTCACAACACTGACGTATATATTTAACGTGCACGTCGTGACGGTACACTTAACGTTACACATAATTAGAAACAGAGAAATAACATTGCTTACATTCTTACAAATTCATTGTCCTTAAGGTTATGATTCATCATAACTGAATACTGTTCGTTCGCCTTTTATTTTCTTATTTTAAATGAATCTCAATGAATTAATACTAGCTGAAATTTGACACCAACTATATGCCAATTAATATACTTTCTGTATAATAACGGTAATCATTATTGCATCTTTAATGAACAGCATTGGTTTCAATACAAAAATACATGACACTTTATTCATAAAACAGTTGATAAGATTGATATGAACTGCAATTAAAATATATAAAATGTTAAATAAAGAACGTGCATATTAGCATTGCAACTGATAATGAAATAATCAACATGAAGTATATTGTCACGTATATTTCTATAATTGCAACTGACTGAAGAGAAAGAAGACTGTGGTATATTTGTAAGATTTGATGTATATTCACATAAAGTATACAGTCACTATCCTAGCAATGTGGTTATTAAGTAAAATTACCTGACTAGAGTTTTACGATGGGACGAACCGGTAGTCCAGGCCTAAATCAGGGCGCAGGTCATTTTATGCATGACTATGAAATTTGCCATGATTTAAGCTCGGAGTATGGGCTCGACGCCTTCACAAAACACAAGTCTGGTGTGTATTCTACCATTCCTGCATTTGTGGGAAAATATATATCATATAAGTGAATTCAATTACAAAGTTAATTTGTCTGGAAAATAAATACAAATTATTGTTTTCACATTCCACATTCCAAATTTCACATATTCATGCGGGATTCGGAACTAAAACAAACAGTGCTTTCATCTTACCAATAACCACATAAGCAAAACTCAGTCCATTGCGGTAAGATATACTCAAACAATTATTATAATAATCGTTTAAAATCAATTACTTCAAAAATACTTTATAATTATTTACGATATTGTTTCGAAGTAAACTATTTTGTGGAGTGCTATACATGAAACGGATTTGTTTCTAGTGAATATAACATATTCTAAGACAATATACAAGACCATGTGACCGGTGCAAATAGAAAGTAGAACATTGAAATTAAGTCCAAATTCAAAACATGCATCTAACAGCAGAAATGTGAGTTGTGATGTGAGAGAAACCATATGTTCCAGTAGACAGGTTAGTATCAGAGGAATATAAAAGAAGACTCTACCCAGTTGTGTTAAAGACAGAACACTCCGCCGTGACAAACCTCCAAACCAACTTATATATGAATAAGATAGATAAGTGAAAAATCTACGCGTAGAGAATAAACCATTCTACCGCTAGGCTTAATAATAGCCACTCCGTTCTAGGCAACAGAGGCGTTGCAAAAAAGCATTAGTAAATTTCATAACGTTTTTGAAAACTGTACCATAAAACCAGCTCCTGGGAGAGGATTTACTAGGTTAAACCCCTATGGAGAAAAATGAGAATATTTGAATATTTATGTTTAGACAATGTTCATTAAATAAGCAACCATATACCCACACCAGCAGGTTCTTTAATCATCACCAGCCCCGGCCATGAATTAGTTAGTAACCATATGTAGTTAATACTCGGTGATCATAACGTTAACATTCCGGAAGGAAACAGATGTCAAAGCAGGATTTATTTTTCGTTTTAAAATTATTTCTTTAATTAGGTATTTCTGCTCTGTGATCATGTACATAACGTAAAGATTGGACAATATAATTATAATCAGTTGTTAAATACAGTTTATATGAGAATTAAACAAACTATTCATAAAGACATCTGGTACACTGCGGAATGTAACGTAAATTACACACCGACGCAAACATATGGTTGATGGTAACACAATGATGGTAATACACATGTAACGCACAAATAAAAAACGATATCCTGAACAAACAAACAACGGAAAACAAGTGTACGCTACATAATCCACAATTGCTTTTAATTACACGAGCCAGATACAAAAACACCCGGCGCTTGCGTGTTTTCCAGTCTGACTGCTAGGAGTTTAAGCCACCCTAATCACCGTACACTTTGGGTTAGAACAAAAAATGTGAGTAAAACTCCACCAAAACTAGACAATATTAGGGATTCGTGTAAACTGGATCTCCGCCTAGTATATACCTGCATTGCCAGGACTAGGTTTTTATTGGAGCATTGCCCAAGACGATCAACGAAGCGTTTCGTAAACTTGTGGATATCCTACAAGAAAATATAAATTTAAAACCTTGATGACTGTGAACATGCAAAAACTGTGATTTTCTTTGGACATAATTCTTCATTTGGGCGTAGATCTAAATTCAACAACTTGAAGAAAATATAATCATTCTTCAAATTGGTGAACATGTAAAAACTTTAAATGAAATATTCAATTTCTTTTTTATTTATTTAGAAAGAAATGAATGCCTGTCTAAATGGTGCATGATGTGATAAAAGAATCGTGCACGTCTAATTTCATGCCTGCACTAATACTGCATAACAATTGCTGCACACTTGCAATGATGAGAGAGAAAGTGAACAATCCAAAAACACTTTTCACTTGCAACAATTATACAATTGACTTAATGCAACTCGCAATGACGGAACATGTTTGCAATTCATAGATCATGGCACTGAAATTCAATCAATATTCTATCGACCATGTATTACACAAAACGATAAAGCAACGAGACATTTGGATAAATAATGCTGAACATAAAGATATACAAGTGTTATATTTCAGAGAAATGTTAACATCGACATTGGTAATGTATGAATAGGGGATATTGTGAGAAGCATATTCTTGAAGCGTGCGAATGTTTCATTTTCTTTCTTGTGGTCATATTTTTTTTACTCGGTGTAAATGCATCACAGGGTATTTCTAAAAAACTACTTTCTTTACCAATATTCCAATTTTACCACAGTTCAACAAAGAGCACGGTACCTGCACAACATTTAGTAAATATACTGCATAGATTAGAAATCCCTTCCGGTGAACATTATAAGAGTAACATCATTTCCCAAATAAAAAGGTTTTATCAGTTCTCAGGCACATAATCACACTGGCAAGGCATTACCTGCATACGGAATATATATTATTGGAAGATAAAAATGCATGCAAGATTGGAATTGGAAGGCAAAAAAGGGGCAAGACAGGGACTTACGTTCTCCAGCGTGTCTTCTAGAAGGTAGACGCAGCATCTCTCACACTTGAGGAGGTCCTGAGCCTCTACCATAATCTTCTTCACCAGCTTCTCCAGGTTCGTCTGCTCCTCGAAGATACCTCTGGCCAGATGCAGCAGCAACTGAATGGAATGGGGGAAGCGTCATTAATTTTACCTTCGTGTAGTACTCAGGGATCTGGATCTGGGTAAAGCCATCAGTGGAACTCGCTCATAGATGACATTACCATCACTGTTGACTAAGGCCTAGGACTCACTTTCATGAAGTTTTCAAATCCACTACAAGAAGGTATCCTCTTGTACTGGTCCTGAGGTCATGTCCTCGAAGTATCGTATACGTAACCTAACGACATTGAAATATCCCTCCTGGAGGAACCCTTGAAGATCCAGAAAGAGTCAACTGTTCCTCCACGAAGGCTTAACGATAGTGTTACGTATACGATAGCTTCTGAACCACTGTCCCTGGCTCGTTATAAGACGTACTAAACACGTCAACCTTATGAGAGGCGTACTGTCTTGTATAACCTCCATGAAGTCCAAGGGTTCTCAATACCACAGCTGAGAATTTTCGCTTCAAATGTCCTTCAGGAGAAGACTATATCGTAGTGAATACATCCATGCCATCCAATGGTTCCCAATGTCA
This sequence comes from Lepetodrilus galriftensis, assembly GCA_032361785.1. Classification (NCBI taxonomy): domain Eukaryota; kingdom Metazoa; phylum Mollusca; class Gastropoda; order Lepetellida; family Lepetodrilidae; genus Lepetodrilus; species Lepetodrilus galriftensis. Next base: position 333 of record JAUTBZ010127195.1, on the reverse strand, counting down.
AAGATCCTTACCTACCTCTGCGTGCAACCCCATTAGGAGAATACTATATGGTATCGTATGGAATAGTTTCATGGCATCCAAGGGTTCCCAATACGACAGCTGCTAACTTCCGCTTCAAAAGCCCAGTAGGAGAAGACTATTGTATCGTAGTGAATACCTCCTTGACATCCAAGGGTTCCCAATACGACAGCTGCTAACTTCCGCTTCAAAAGCCCAGTAGGAGAAGACTATTGTATCGTAGTGAATACCTCCTTGACATCCAAGGGTTCCCAATACGACAGCTGCTAACTTCCGCTTCAAAAGCCCAGTAGGAGAAGACTATTGTATCGTAGT
>JAUTBZ010127173.1:0-14844 GCA_032361785.1 Lepetodrilus galriftensis | reverse complement strand
CCTCTCTCTCTCTCTCTCTCTCTCTCTCTCTCTCTCTCTCTCTCTCTCTCTCTCCCTCCGTCTCTCTCTCCCTCCTTCTCTCTCTCCTTCCCTTCCTCTCTCTCTCTCTCTTACTCTCTCTCACCTTGAATGAGATCTTGGTGGTAAGGGTGTGGCCGTGGTAGATGATGGGTGCGCCATCATCGCCGTCCCAGCAGTCCAACTCCACACAGCGACAGCCCATGAGGAGCACCTGGCTGTAGAGATCCACGGAGGACTCCCCCTTCAGCTGGTGGCCTGTCAGGTAGGTGTTGTGCGATGACGCCACGTAGTAGTGAGGCAATGGGTGGTCCATGTCCTGCAAGCAATAATGACAATAATTTGGACATTGTAAGAAAAAGGATTCAAATTTTTTTGTGTATAAACATAGCCATAAGAACATTAACACAATAAAAACATGCAGAAAATGTAGCTTGTTGCCCAATACTCTTCAGCAGACAAATCAAAATTATACTTTCAGGTAAAATATGTTTGGCCATGTAACATGTCAAAAATGTGTGATTGTATGCCTTTAGTTACTGCATCCTAACTATAGTCTTGATAAGCAATTTAATTAAGGACCGTTATTGATAATAATTTTGGCATTGCCAATACGTTCATAATAGTAGCTGCATTAGCATCAAGAAAAGACGATTAAAAATCTCTAAAACTGTTTAAGTCTCTTGACCTATTCCAGGATTATTTAATAAACAATTTACTTATCTCACTTTTGCGATCAACTAATTACTGAAATAGTTAAACTGTTCCCATAGTTATCCACTCTACACTGACCTCATCGCTATGCTTCGCTTTCTCCGGCAGGTAGGCAAAGTTGTCCTTGTCCATGAGGAACTTGGCGAATCCCTCAAAGGACAGACAACATCTGTCCCTGAGCAGCGAGTCTGGCTCGTGTCGCTGAATGAGTTCCATGATCTCGTCGTCGTCGTACATCTCCTCCTGGTAGTGGTCGAGGAACTGGCGGAACTCACCCAGACCCATGCACTTGGTGGGCGTCGGTGTCTCCACGCCGGCAAAGTTGGAGATGATGCTGGAGACCGCCAGCACGTCGCAGATGGTGCGGCGCTGCTGGTTGTCGTGCGTCAGGTCGTGGGCATTGTTGCGTGTGGTGACACCTGGAAGAGAAGGTCAAGGTTAAGGTCAAGGTTAAGGTCAAGATAGAGACCAAGGTTAAGGTCAAGGTTAAGATCAAGGTTAAGTTCAAGGTCATGTTCATAGCAGATGGTTCCAGAATGATTGAATATGGCGGTTCTGTTAAGTGTCATAAGTGTACTTGGTTATTTATTATTAGTAGTTATTACACTATGGTGGTGGCGACACCTGGAGTAGGTCATGGCTAAGGGAAAGGTGGTGTTCATAGCTTATGGTTACTACTATAATATTTAGATATGGGAGTCCTATTTAGGCTATGATTTGTAAAAGTCTTTGGGTGTTTGTTTCACAGAACAATTGTAGCGCTACAAGAGTTGAAACTCCTGTATATTAGCACATAGTTTCTAAGGAGTTACGACTTCTAGTGCTACGATTGTTCTGAGGAATGGGGGCCTGGAATGAACAATTGTAGCGCTACAAGAGTTGAAACTCCTGTATATTAGCATGGAGTTTCTAAGGAGTTACAACTTCTAGTGCTACGATTGTTCCGAGGGCCTGGACTGTTTAATAATGTTGTCACTGCTGATCAAAATATTAATTTCAATGGTTGATTGATTGATTGCTTGCTTGCTTGCTTGCTTCATCAAAACAGGGATATTTACATTCATATGTAACACATAATAAGAGGATGGGTATATTATTTCTTATTATTTCTTATTAGTTTCTTATTTAAAATAGTAATAATAAATGTATCAATAATTGTACCACATAACAAAATCATGTTCTTTAATACAAAGTTTACTTTCCTATAATCAGATGAATTCAAGATGGCTGCAGATGATGCAACTAACAAAAGACATTTTCCTAACGAGGACTTATAGTCCTTACAATGATACATCACTATTGACACATACATGTATAGTAAACTATTTTTATACTTCAAATGCGGTTTAGGTGGAGAAGATTCAAAAGGTCATTCGCTAGAAATACAGGCCCTAATTTTAGAGCTGCCTGGAGAAATGGTGTACATCCCTTGATGACGAACTAGTCAACCGATGCAGCTGAGAAAATCATCGATCAATCGCATAATGTATTTACTTTAGCTAGGACACCCATGCCAACACCATCAACTACAATCTATCAAATATTTCACCTCAAGATTAATTCAACTAAGCATGATGTACGAGATTGTCTGCTTATATATAAAGTGCTGAATTCTCTCGATGTAAAATAAGTCATGTTTTTTTCCAAGTATAAATGTATTGGGAGTGTTCAAAGATCAAGCTGAAAGACTTGTGATGTGGTCGTCTGGAAGTTTATAGAACTGACCTCAGGCTGTGGTGGAAGTAGGTGAGTGTCATCAACATTAGCAGACCACAGATGTGCTGTACTTTAGCTGATGTAGTACACGACAGTACAATAGTATAGTACACACTGTTTCCCCCCTCCCCCCCCCCAAAAAAAAAAAAATAATAATATAAAAACAAATTAAAAAAAAAATAATAATTACAGTACATAAAAATGTGCCAATTTCCAAAATATATTATTCAATAGTGGCTGTTTCTTGAATATATTTCACGTACAGTAAAATATGACAATTTCCAAACAATATATGATATAATTATGGTTTAAAAAAATCAAAGCTGTGATACAAGTGAAAGAATTTTGAAAGTGACTCTAAATCCCAATAATATCTTTATTTAAATGAATAATTGTTGAATACTGTCTTGACTATTCTGTTCTTCATTGAATTTGTGTGTGTGTTTGCTGTTTGTATATTTTTTACTATTAGATTTTCTTAAATTATTATTTAAGAAAATCTAAAAGTTAAAATAATACTACATTTTTTAATAAGTTTATGTACGCTGTGTTGCTAATTTTAACACACTGAGAAAACTTGAAAGTGCCAAAATCTCTCAAAATCACTTTGCTGTCAAGCACTGTCATGAACTGTAGATACTATTCTATATTAGGTTTGCAAATGAAAGTCATTTACATTTATTCATGTATTTCATCAAGTATTCTGATGGTTTAGCACTATGGTGAGACGACCTATATTATCAGGTCTGGTGCAAACAGTTTATAGGCCACTGTACAAAATGACAATGGCCCATTACAATATTAGCAGCTGATCATAGAACATATGGCGGCAGAACATATTTTCAGAGCCTATTGTTATTATTAAGATTTACTTCTAAATTGCAGGAAATTGATTCTAAGCACACGTGAGGTCCAAAATCTCTGGGTGAGCATGTCATGGACCCCCTTAAAGTCTACTTAGTATATGCCCTTGTTTAATCCTTGGTTGGTCAGTACCAGCTGGTGCTCACAGGTTTACTACAACATTCAGCACTACAGATGTTGTGGGTTTCCTCCTGCCATAAACTGACAAGCCGTAAGTAAAATAATCTTGAGTTGCTCCATCTCCATTTTTTTTTACAAATTTAAAGATTAATTTTGCAAGTTTGATTTAATTTGATTCCTAAGAAAGAATCTTGAAAGTTGGGGGAAATAATTTGTATCTCCTTGAATAAAAATAAAAAATAAAAAATAAAATTTCACAATTTTATTTAATTTGATCCCACAGTAATCCATTGATTACAAATCTGACACCTTTTCATTTCGATTGCAAATCCTCTATAAAACAGAAAAGGATTCCATACACATTTTGAACTGTTCTACAAAGAAATCTCAAGCTGGAACAACTTGGTACCACTCTTGGCATCTGATCAGGACAAAGTCACCGAGAGCAACATTGAATAATTCGCGTATTGATTCTGAACTCAGACTTGGGGGAACAACACATACATCTCCTTCATCAGAACCTTCTTCAATTCAGAATTGCCCAATTGGTCACAACATGATGATGAATTCTTCAATGTCCTAGGTTTTTACCAGGTTCCAATAACAGTGGTAGAGATATACCCAGCCTCCTAGCACAGGAAGTATGGAGATATGAACACTCCCTGTGTCAAAACAAATATCTTCCTTGCCCTAGAGAAGACCTCTGTCTAGTGATACACCTTAGTGTTCCAAATGTTGGCACACATTCAAGTTGTTCTATCCCACAGTGATCAATACAGTAGACTTGCATATGTACCGTATGTACAAATATATATTCAATGGCAAAATGAAAATAATGTACATTTTTATTTTTTATTTTATTTAGATATTATTGGAAATACATATTATAAACTGTATACAGTAAAGTGTCCTTCTACCATATGTTTACAATATTAGATCTAACAAAAGTAATAAAACAAATTTAAAAAAAATAAAATAAGGAAAATATGTTCATCATCACAAATACAACAGATCTATCAGTACCAAAATCTACTTATTACTTCCCTGTATTATTTCCTCATTTTAAAAATTACTTTCAATTCATTGTATTGTACAAAGTTTATGAACATTTCCACAGAAGCTATATTGATTTTCCTTTCCATCTGACTCTATGAGACATTCTGACCTTCAATCAGCAAGGTGATATGATCAAATCTTCAGATTATCCCCAAATTGTCTCTACACCAATCAAAGAATATCAGAATACTGTATAAGGCAGCATGATATCACGACCATTCATCAGTAATTAGGATTATTACTTTACATCAATCTTGGACAATTATTCTATATTCCCTACTCAAATTCAGAGACATATATGTCACATATTTCACATTTCAAATACATCTCAATTGTATCCATTCATACAAGAACATTTAACCCTTTCCCTGCTGGATTAGGCACAGCTCTTTAGGAATCTCTGGTTGCCTTCAGCATGGCAAGGGTTAAGCAGCGGTACTTATTAATGATTACCTATACAAAATGGTGCTGTAATTTGTTAAATTATTGATTGGAACTTAATTTTCCACATTCCAAATTGCATCTCAATCGTATCCATTCATACAAGAACATTTAAACGGTACTTATTTATTATTACCCGCCTGGAAGTGGTGCTTTAATTCGTTAAATTATTGATTGGTGGTGGTCGCCAGGGATCGACTTTAACCCGGTCTGATTGAGGAGAAGCGCCCCCTGGTGGCGGTACAAGCTAATGGCGTCTCTGCGACAGAGTGGGTAGCCAATATAGGGGGCTGTATACAAGTACATCTATTATTCCAGTCCACCCACGTAATGAGACCATTCTCAGGAATCTTTAACTCCTTTCTGGATCCATTCTAGCATGTATGATGTGTTCTTGCCCATACCGTTTCACCAATAATGCATGGATAATCAGATAAGGTGGGGGAACTTGTGACGTCTGTGTGTTATTGTATTGCCCAAAGATCGTGGTCAATACAGATAAACTGATGACGAAAACTGCATATCTTTTGTATACTGATGCGTCACAATCTCAACCACAAGTTAAATGCCATCCATTGTAGCTGGGATACTAGCAAGCCACCAGTGTGAAACTTGAACTCACCAGTGTGAAACTTGAACTCACCAGTGTGAAACTTGAACTCAAACTGGACAGAAAAACACTACCCTACTGCACTATTCTATCCCACCCCTCTCCTCACTACTTCCTCTACCATCCTATGCTTATTGGACAACAACCAGAATGGTAACATTAAATTGTAATGCATATCACATTGTAAATACACAAAGGGCACCATTGAGATATGTTTTCGAGATGGACATGTCAGATATTGTAGTTATGACGTCAACATGGGAACATAATTCAGAAGATTATGATTTACAAAGATGAGGCTTTAAACCTTCTCCAAAATTTAGGAAGAAAAATATAGGGACATGTAATGCCTTAATTTGCCAAATTGGATGCCACATATTTATTCTACAAAGAAACATGGCAATGCCATCCCAATAAACAGCAAGGCTTTAAGAGTTAGAGTAGAAAGTACCTTGCCACAAGAATGCGTAGACCATTTTACCTTCTCTGTTCAAAGGGGCACAAAGTACCCTGCCACATGAATGTGTACAACCACAAAGTTCCCTGCCACAAGAATGAGTTGACCGTTTTACCTTCTCTGTTCAAAGGGGCATAAAGTACCCTGCCATATGGAATTAATGTGTACAACCACAAAGTGCCCTGCCACAAGAATGCGTTGACCATTTTACCTTCTCTGTTGAAACGAGATTCTCTGGGTATTTCAAGCCAAGAGAATGATAAAGAAAGGATTGTTTAGTATTGCAGGAGATACTCACACATGTCTCTGTCACTGGGAATGTAAGGGTGCTGCTTCACAACCACTGGATGCTGCCCGCTGACCGACTTTGTCACGGCAAACTGTTCAAACAACTCCTTCAAGTCCTTCCGACACCGAAGTCCGAAAGCTTTGAACAAGTCCACAAAGTCCAGAAATGAAAGCTGAGTCGAATGGGTAATGGAAGTCATTTTGTTGTCGGTGGTTTTGCATCCCAAGGACATTCGACGTCGCCGCGATCGGTATCTGTTCGTGAAACTGAATGTGAGACTCCGAGGTCGGAATCCTGGTGTTGGACTTCCTCTCGGAATCTGGTTGAGAGTCGGGTCGCTGACGGTGGACTTCTGCATCTCGGATCGGACTTTCCGTATGGGACTTGGAGTCCGGCGCTGTTTGCTGGTTTGCTTTCCGCTCTCGTTGACAGCAAGCATGACCGGGCTGGAACCTCTCGTGGAACCGTCGTGTGGCTGGAACATGAACAAATAAAATTATAAATAATTTACATTGTCTACTTTATTTCTTATTTTCATGGTATGCCAACTATAGAGCAATGCTGCAACAGTGCATAAAAAGCATCCTGAAATTGTAAATGAAACCAATCATTCCATGAAAAACACACCCTGGAACAATCACATCAATTTCTATGATACAGAGTTCTACTAATAAAGTATTCCTTAAACCCGTAGAAGAGGCAATTTTGTAGAATTAAAATCAATGTTGATGCCAAGAACCTCCCAGAAAGACATTGTTGTCAATTGCATCTGGAAATGCATTGTCATTGATTCATACAGGTGAAACATCTTCAATTAACCATCAGGTAAATATTCTAGGATGAAGTTATATGCCTGGAGACAAGCACATACATCCAATAATGTCTTCCAAACACATAATTTATTGGATCTAAAAATAATCCTTAGAAAACATCCCACACCTATGTATTTTGCTAATGTCTGAATACATATGATGTAAAAATGCATACTATCTACCAGTAGTCAGTAATATTCAAAATAATGTCTGCAGACCAATTTAAAATAAAATTATATGTACATGTACACATACAAATTACAATTGTAAATTCAATATACCCTAGAACTGTTTTAAAAAATTAGGTTTTTGGTTTTGATCAATGCCGACTTGGACCCAATGTCAAAAGCTCCCTCTGGCTTGCTTCTCTTTATATATTCTGACATTATTACAATAATGTCTGGCTAACATTTCATAAAATGCCATGGGTTAAATTGACATCGGGATTGGGATAGAAGGCAAATCCCGTCTAAAACGCAGCGTAATTTCTGTCTGGTCTGAACATGATTTGTCTTAGTCTGCAGTGTCTGGTATGTTGTTGTTGCTGCTGCTGCTGCTGATGATGATGATGACGATGATGGTGTTACTACTACTACTACTACTACTACTACTATTACTACTACTAACTACTACTTACTACTACTACTACTACTACTAACAATAATAATAATGATGGATGATGGCACTTCTGCTACTACTACCGGTACTACTATTACTACTACTATGATTAATAATAACAATATTAATAATAATAACAATAACAAATAACAATAATAACAATAATCATAATAATCATGAGGATGGTAAAATTTGACAATAATAAATGTAATAAATGTAATAATAATAATAATAATAATAATAATAAAATAATAATAATAAGAATAATAATAATAATAATAGATGTAATTAATACTGATGATAATGGTTATTACTCTGCTGCTGACTGCTAATCATGATAATAAACATTGCAGACTTTAAATGCTGTATTTGAATACAAAAAAGTCTATTTGACGATAATTATATAATTATTTGCATGTACAATATCATACACTTTATTATTTGCTATTAATAAGAGATTGAAAGTCATCATAGAGCATGAGTTACTGTCTACATTTATGTACTTTACCTGCAGAATTATTTATGCCGCGGCGAAAAATAGATTTTAAACACGTCATCATGTATCAACCACACAATGTTTCATAATGCCAAGTAAATAATAGATCTATCTGACTACTTCTGATATTATATCTGTGAAATAAATATTTGGCTGTGCTAAAAATATTATAAACCTACGTCACTAAATTGAAGTTTCAAAGTGCATGCTCAGAATACATGGTTATAAGGATAAATGTTGAATACTAAATTTATAACCGTATATAATATCATGAATTGAGTCAGATTTGATAGTCTGCGACAATATGCGCGAGTCAATTATTATTTTGCATCAAAGCAGGAATCCTACATCTATACGTGACAAGATAATATAAGACACCTGGACTCGGTTCCCAATTGGATTAATTGGCACCATTCCTTAATGTTTCCTTAGCGATCTACTAACATAAATACTTCCAAATAATGGTTCCGCCATACACTCATCATCGCGTCAAACCGAGGGTTTATATTCCAGACGCCTACCTCTTCAACAACCAATTAGCTGTCTAAGGTCATCTCAAATTAAGCCATAAATCTAATTGCTGCTACCTCAGAATGACAGGCATTTAACAGATGACACGACACCTCCTGTTCTTGGCGGAGCAAGTCAGGCACGACAAACACCACCACGGGGAAGAAGCCAACGGCAATGATGATAGATCTGAGAATAAGTGTCTTCTCATGCAAAACCTATATTACAGCTATCCAGATGCAATTACAGCCAGTAACTGTCTAATTGGCATTGGTAGGGAATGGTAAGGACATCTAGCCCCAGGCTTACCAATATGGCGCCATTGGACAACATTGTGCAGTATAAATAACCATCAGAACTGGAGACGCTCAGGCCACTGTGATTCATGTGTCTACAGTGGTGTACTCCATCAGTACTAAATCTGTAATATTTAAACCAATTAATCACTCTATGTAAACCATCTTCATGACGTTTCATCCAACAATTTCAGACTGTCTGAGACAGTAAAAAATACTAAATCCGAACATACACCAGATTTTTCTAAATGGACTTTTAAAGAGTAGGACAAGACAATAAAAAAAATCAAGCCAAAGACGTCAGAAAACCAGAATACTAATTTAAAGCTTTATAATCATTTGAGTTATATTTCAATGCCTATTTCTCTTTGTTTCTATTTCTAGGCAAAAATAATTTTTCATGTAAGACAGACAATATTGCGTAATATATCATTAATTGTAAACAAAAAAATCAATAGTTCTACCACCTCATCACTGTTTCATGTTCCGTGATATTTACCATTACTTCCTTGTCTTTCCAATACTGATTTAATTAATCTGAGTGCACTTGTACCCAGTGGTTGAGTAGAGAACACAGTATGGACGTAATTTCATTGAACAGACTTTCTTCTTATTTCACATACAACACAAATGGGTCTCAGCTCATTAAGACTACAATGCAATGCTTCCTAAGAGATGGATAATTTTCCAAAGAAATTTTCCAACTACATGGGGGAATTTAAAATGGATTTTCTTTTCTTTCAACTACGACAGTCGTCCTTCATTATTTTACAATTGGAGGGACGTATTAGCTTTTATTTCTGCATTTATCACCTAGAACATACAATGTAGGTTAATCGAACCATGAAGAACATTTCCATATTACATTGTCTAAACTAATGAAGAACTACAGCACAAGAACAAAATTATAATACAATTCTGCGAAGATGAGAACATAGACCATCATTGACCTCAGAACTGAGTATTTCTAGCAAAAACCTCTGTGATACGCCCACCGGAACACAAATCTTCTCTCTCCCTATCCTACAAGTAGGTCCTATAAGTGATTCAAAACATACACACATAATTGAAAAATCAATTAATATTCTCCAATCATTATTTAAATAACATAAATTTCCATTCCAACCAATTCTACTGAAATTTTATGGATCATTGAAATGCGTTTGTCTCCCAACCAAGTGCAGAAAGATGATTACAGTCACACTGACAGGAACTAGCATCGGCATCAACACACCACTACCGTATGTAATCTCCAAGTTCATCATTTGCCAACTACGGTATTGGCGCCAACGTTATCATAGGTGGCAGGGTTGAGAAAACCGATATTGTGTAATAACATGTTATTTAGTTCCATGTCAACAATACTGCCGATCAAGTAGACAATGTTTTGGACAATGCTGTAGACATTACAGTAGATAATACTGTAGACAATATTGAGACAATGCTCATGATAGTGTAGACAATATTGTAAACATTGCTGTATACAATATTCTAGACAGTGATGTCGACAATATTCTAGACAGTGCTGTAGATAATACTCATGATACTGTAGACAATATTCTAGACAGTGCTGTAGAAAATACTCACGATACTGTAAACAGTATTCTAGACAGTGCTGTAGACAATATTGTAGACAGTGCTGTAGACCACACTCATGATACTGTAGACAATATTCTAGACAGTGTTGGAGACAGCACTCATGATACTGTAGACAACACTCATGATACTGTAGACAATACAAGGGATTCTGACATTAGTGCAATCAGAGGTATCTTGTTCGGACACAATTGACCATTCTAGTGGTTGACCAGCAACAGTTAGACCATCAGTGCTCCTGCTCTATAACATTAGTGGTCTGGGTTCTATTCCCGATACCTGGGCACCCATTCATAAAATTGTTATAGCGATATCCACTAAGACACCATAACCTTGTTTCGCAGAATGATCGTAGTGCATTGAGTGGTGCCTATGCGTTTATATGATGCTAGGATACTCATATCCCTACAATTGTTCTGTGGATCTGGGGAGCCAGAACTCTTTAACCCTCTCTGTGCTAAAGGCAACCCTTCATGCCCTAATGAGCAGTGCTTTTGCCTAATAGATGGTCCTCTGATTATATAAATCCAGTTACCAGAGGGTCATGTCCTTATAGTGAAGCTTTCTGGTGGAACTATGAGAGCTTTATAAAAGGGTTCTCTGTATCTTACATGTCATAGGACAGTTCTGCATGGTATGGCACCAATATCAATACATTATTATTGTCCAAATGTATCACAGATTATACTAATATAGGCATGCTGGATAGTCTATATAAAAAATATTTTATGACATAAATATAAAATAAAAATAGTATTATACAGATTACATTTAAAAAGAGTATCCAATGTATAGATTCAATAGCAATATAATTTGAAAACAATCACCGAATATGGTAAAATATATGGAGGACAGTTCTTATGCAGGGGCATGGTGACATTTTGACTTTTTGATTCCAGGATGAAATATTTAATATTATTGTGGATTTATTTTCATACTGTGACTTTAAAATAAAATAAAAATTAAATCAATACTGAATTATTGATGAATTACCCAATGAGCAAGGTGCTCAACAACCTTATACTAGGATTATTAGGAATACAGGATAAAAACACATTCTCACCATGACAACAAAGCAGGTCAAAGCGACTTTGCATTCATCACATGAAGGCATACTATAATATTTAAAGGCATACTATAATATTTTAGAATATTTAGCATATGTAGGTACACAAGCATTAGTATAGATACAGCATAATTCTACCATTGTTCTTGGATATTTATATATGTACCTATATTTTTATTTAGTCTCTCACCAAAACAATTCCAAGAAGATGCATTGATATTGATTTGTGGTAAATCATGGTTGCACAAATTAACCTCAGGAAACAATATTCATGAGACTTGTTAGTGTTGCAATAGGATACCAATCATGATGTCAAAAATACTTGGAAAGTTGTATGATGCCAACTTTGTAGCTATTCTGATCCATGCACCTGGCTGTTCGCTAATGTCTTAAGTCACCGTGCTAGGATGACACACACAATGTTGTTGCCAAAACAATTGATTTACCAAGACTTCATTGGCAGTACACTATAAACTATGCCTAATGCCACAGTGCATATGGTGCAATTATGACTAGATACATGTAAATAGGAATACAGAGGCCAGATTTAGACACCATGTGTGTGCAAACAATATCCCAGTGATAGAAATGGCCAATACTACTCAGGGCATGTTATTTAGGATTGCAGTATACTGTAAATCCTGGAATAGAAAGCCTGAGCTTCTATGAATTTCACATCATTCCCAGATCCACTTCTATTCATGTCAGGTTCCTTAGTAATTCAAGGCAGACTTCTATTTATTTAAAAAATAAAATTTGCAGCAATGTTTTCATCCTTTGGTTTTTAACATTTCATGATAAACATAGTAAATTGTAAATATAATTTTTTTAAAAGAGAAAAGAAAACTCCTCTTCATACCAACATGGCCTTGGCATAGACAAGCATGGAACAAACTGATGCAGTCACAAATTTATTAATATGCCTTGAGTGCAATTCACTCATGACATCTTAGGACAGGCTTAATAAATGAGACGGGGCTCTATTTAAAGCAGGCTTCCCATTAAAGGTAGGCCTTTTATTAATTTCATGAAGATCCAAGACCCAGCTTCTATTCAAGACAGGCTTCTATTAAAGGCAGAATTCTGTTTAAAGATTTGTGTACAGTGCTCCCTTGATATAACGCTGAAGTTGGGGTCCATGACTTGCCACCCGCGTTATAATACCCGCGTTATAGCAACGAATATAATTGGTGAAAAAAAAACGATTTTTTAATTTTTTTTATATATTTTTTTAAATGGGGTCCACATTGGACCCCGCGTTGTATCCGAATCCACGGTGCATCGAAGGGCGTTATATCGAGGGAGCACTGTATATCCTAATATAAATTAAAATGCTTAGATTGGCATTGGTGGATACAGTATTGGAATTTATTAATACATGTAGATATTCCATGAGTCTCAATATGGTTCAGGGATCTCATGTACAACATAGTGTGTGTGAATATGGAGTTTACCGTTGCTGCGGGAATCTTTCACCCATTTGCGACAATGTACAACACACCACAACACTAAGGTAACCATACTATCAACTTTAGCAATGACGCAGTCTACATCTAACTATGGTTACCTTGGTGTTAAGCCATTTCACACAGTAGAACCTAGAACATATAGTGCGCCAGCTGTACCTAAAACCTTCTATCATTATTCCAATACAGCTTTTTAACACATTTTGTAATATTCACCTTTTTTCAATTACTGATAAGCAGAACAATGCTTTGCCTTTGGATATTCCAATTTACTAAAATGCGACAGTCCTTGATGTAATCTAACTATGGTATGACAACAGGTGTTATCTAAGTTCACACTAAACTGGATCATACAATTTTATCATAACAATTCATAATAGAATTTGCATTCTAATGTTTTTGCCAAAAGATTTACGATATCAGTATCAATTTTTCTGTAGAACTTCCATGTTCCTTGATGTTAATCCTTTATATGTAATAAATAATTTTTCTGATAAGAACAAACAGCTGGCATATATTATTGTATAAACAATAGCGTAATAGTATTAAATTTAATTATTTGCAATTTAAATGCACTAGAATTTAGAGAGATATATTTCAGGATTTGATGTCATCAGACATAATATCAGAACTCAAAACTATCTCCATTGACATTACAAAGTTAATAAATCATCCCGTGTAAATCTAAAACAATGACTGCTCCTTTGATTGCTTGCCAGTATATTGATAGGAATTGGACATAACAAACTGCATTACGTTCTTCACGAGAGGTCATCAACTCAAAGAAAACATTTTTTGTTCTATATAACTGGAATCAATGGCAAAACCCAGATTCCTAGACAGCACCAGAGAGCAAATGTGTTCTGGCATCATTGACCACGATCACAAGAGTGATCACAAGAGTGATCATATCTCTCTGTGGATAAGAGATTGGGTAAGAGATGAGATCCCCGAGCATGGAGATTAGGTAAGGGACATAACAAACCCTTGGAGATGCAACTCCAGCAAGAAGATACTTCTCATATTGACACTCAGACCCAATTAAACAGGAAATACACATTAATTTACAACCTAAGGACAGATTTCCTGATTTTCTGTATTTCAAGTTGTTTACCAGGGCTGCCCTGCATGATACAGTGTAATTCTAAGGCAATGTTGTAGTTTATTGCTAAGGATCCTGTTCAAGTTACCTTTGAGTTTTACAGTATCAGGATAGGTTAGAGTGCATGGACAACTTGTATGATTTACAACATTCTTCACAACAACACTCTGTTTAAAACCAAATCTCAATAAACAAAAATGCTTATAAAATATATCCTAAAATTGCATCATCTTGAAACATGTTAAAGTTCTCTCTACTGAAAAACGTTTGTTCACAAATCCCCATTTTAGCTTGAGCATGAAATTGTACTCAAAGGGTTTGGAATCTCAGTGTCCGGTCACAAATTAGATTTAAACTTAAAAATTTGGATATGTAGTTCAATGTACTACAACTGATCTATTTAGACCAATTTTACCTTTAATGAATGCCATTACAGTTCAAGAAATTAGAACAGTAGATATAGTCAAGAAGAGAAGTAATTTTTAAAGAACAGGGTATCATTTCTCGAAGCTATCTTAGCCGCTAAGGGACCATAGCACTCTCTTTGCCGATAGCTAACACATTGCTAAGAGAGTGCTATGGTCCCTTAGCGGCTAA
>JAUTBZ010127162.1:0-14850 GCA_032361785.1 Lepetodrilus galriftensis | reverse complement strand
TATGGATCATTGGACCATGTTCATCAAATCATATTTTGCCACCATCTCAATCTAGAGCAAATGTGTTTCTGTAATTTTACAAAACACAAGCAAGACCAAGACCTGTGTTCTCTGTGTTCCTGGTATCAGATTGTGCAAGCTTTACTTCATACTGCTAGCACTTCTTGATGCTAGGGACATAGCAAACAATCCCAGTCTCTTGCTATATGTACCCATGGGTAACTTTGCATGTTGCTGTCTGTTCCTACCTAGCCTGTTCCTAATGGACCTTGTATCATCTTGTGCATGCAAAACCCACTGCAGCACTTTTTGATGCTAGGATCATTGGGAATCAAATTCCAAGTGATTCAGCAACTTCTAATCTATTTTAATGTCAGTATGTCAAGATCTATTTGAAGACAATGTACTTTCTTCAATTCCTCTGGTATCAAATCTTGATTACTGTTAATAGTATGTTATCACAGTTTGATACTGGGGCAATGGGAAATGTGTTTCATCATGTTATAGAATTAACAAAATACAAAAATAACAACTGTAATGCAAATTACAATCTCATTTCTCTGGTATCTTGCTTGGGATAGTGATTTTTTTCTTCTCCATGTTATCACAGGCTGATATTGCGGTGTTGAGGATTGGATCCATCAGTAGCACCATCTGAGTTTGCAATGTCCCTGGTATCATCTTGTGCAAGTAGTTACAGACTGCTAGCACTTGTTGATGCTAGGAGCATTGCTGACTTCTTCCAACTGACCACTTCAAAGGATCACTTCAAGCCGCTTCAATATTGCTCAATGTTTTTCCCAATTTTGTTACATGTTATCCTTCCATCATTCTGTGCCAGTGTGAAGAGACTGCTAGCACTTTTTGATGCTAGGATAATCTGGCGCAACTAATTGTTCATATTCTGTAACCCAATTATTCATATCTGACTTCAGCTAGCTTCCAGCATGTCATATGAACCATCATGTCTTAATGCCACTGGCATCAATTAGTGTAAGCTTTTCATTACAGCTAGCACTTTGTTATGCTAGGGTCATTGGGATACTTTCCATCTGATGTCCCAACAGCTTCTTTACAATTTTTAATATATCCTAATATATATATAAGGATGTTGATAACACATCCCAATATTGATATCATGCATGTGGTTCTCCCTCACCCCATATTTTTAAAATTATTAATTTCAAATTTTGGTACAGATGTCTTCACTGTCTTGAAGGATCCCTACCTATCTGGTAACATTCTTGTGATGACTGAACTATCATTGTTATCATAGTTTGATACTGGGGTGATGGAATCCTGCAGTTCAGCAGTAACTCAATTTTACATTCAGCAGTTGTAACTCACAGTATCTGTTTGTACTGTAGTTCCTTGTGGTCCTGGTATCAACTTGTGCAAGCTTTATATGCTGCTAGCACTTTTAGATGCTAGGAACATCATGGGATAACACCATCCAGTAGCTTCTTTAGGTCTTGGACAAGCTCCAGGGCTCCCCATTGCTGCTAGAGATGAGAACATGTCTTCTACTCCTCTGGTAACATTCTTGTGATGGCTGTTGTAGTCCATGTTATCACAGTATGATACTGGGGTGGTGAGAGTGATGCAACACCATTTACAGAATATTTCAGGAGGATTCTGAGTTCCATGGTTTTATGCTGCTATTCTAATGAAAGAATTCACATTAAGAATTCCATTCCTCTGGTATCATTCTTGTGATGACTGATTATCCTTGTTATCACAGATTAATATTGGGGTAGTGGACATCTAAATTCTTCATTCCATTCTTTGAAGCTTCATTTCAAACAAGAAGAGCGTCACAGACTTCTAATGCTTGCCCATTTGATTCTTGAGGTCCTAGTATCTGAATGTGTTGGCAGTAAAAAGAAAGCTAGCACTTTTTAATGCTAGGATTCCAAGCATCAGTTTCATCATTCTTGGGATCAGTTGGTGACATTCATGGGGCAATCATGTTTTCTTAATTTTCATAACTTTGATTTTCCTTGGGAAGGATATGAATTTCAATGGCAATGTTAGTCACAGTATCTTTTTGTGCTTGTATTTTTACAAAACTAGCACTTTCAGATGCTGGGATTTGCATATGTTAATATTCAATTAAAAAAGCCTGCAGAAAATCCTGTACATCATGTCCTGATGTTGCAGATGCATATTTTTTAAACTAACGTTCTTGCAACTTCCAGTAATCGTATAGTTATAGTTTCCCCTTGTTCCCAGAATTGTATCAAACCCAGGGTTAGTTACCCTTGTTCCTGGTATCGTATAGAACCCAGTGTTAGTTCCTCTAACATAGCATATTTGATGCTAGAATACATCTATAACATCTTCACAAGAGACGCCTCATATCTGCCCAAATGGTCATGGGAGTCACAGTATCTGTTTGTGGCAGCCTTCAACTTAAAGCTAGCACTTCCAGATGCTGGGGTTTCCATCATCTTGTCTAGCAAAGAGGCACATGCGACAAGAGACAAGAGACACATCATCATGTCACCCATACATTTTAGGGTTCTTGGTATCATTTTGTGCAAGTGGTACATACAAATACTAGCACTTCTTGATGCTAAGGATTCTGGAATTTGCTTACCGATCATCTTTATTTAATTGATATATTTAATGCTTTACATTGCTATGGAATTTTTTACCCATATTCTACATTCTACAATTTAATTCCAAGCAATAATCTCATCCTACAGATATGCATCTAATCTTATTTCTCAGATTTCCAATGTTTACAGGATTACTTTGTCTGGTATTGTTCTTGTGATTACTGATTCTTATGTTATCACAGTTTGATACTGGGGAAACAGAATCCTACCATCACCTATATTTTCTATAAACATTTATTTCAATGATTGTAAGGACACGATTGTGCCCCATGTGCATTGGCTTGGTGTTTATTCTCACTGATTGCTTTAGGATGGCTGAAGGATCAACAGAAAATGAAATCCCATTTCTCTAGTTTCATACTCGTGATGACTTGCTGAACATGTTATCACAGTTTGATACTGGGGTACTGGCATTATTCCATAGTCTGCAATGAGTATGAATATGAGCAACATTGTAGAGGAGGAGCGTCACATTCTTCATAGCACTATTGACAGTAAACATAACTCAGTATCTTGATTGGTCCAGAATTCCACCTACAGCTGACACTGTCAACATATTTTATTGACATAAATTCAACGAGATCAGACACTGTTCCTAATGCCACAAGTGCAGACAGTCTCACCTGAACTCCACACCACTGTCTTACAAATACGTTCAGCAGATGTAACTCACAGTATCTGTTTGTGCCGGTGTTCTAAAACCAACTAGCACTTCCAGATGCTGGGGTTTACATGATGCAGAGTTATCATTTTCCTCTACACACAAACCTCAGTTATGACAAGGACTACCTTGTTCTATAGTATGATTCACACTGGAAGCAATGTCTGATACATGCTATTATCACAGTTTGATACTGGGGCAATGGTATTCTCATGGCTGAACGTCTTAAGATTCAAGAAATTACTATGGATTTAATTTATCTGGTGTCTAATTTGCATATACATGTTCATCAGGACAATGTGGTAACGGACCAAGAAGATCTTTGTTCTAAAACCATACTCAAATGTATGGATTCTGTTGCCCTGAAATCACTCTTAATAGATGCTCTCTCAGATACATACTGGGACAATGGTATTTTCATGGCTCAACATTTGGGATTCTAGAAACTGGATTTAATTTCTCTGGTATCATTCTTGCGATGACTGTATTATTTATGTTATCACAGATTGATACTAGGGTAATGCTTCCCTCATTGCTTCCTGGCTCCTTCAAGTAACTGCTATGGATTTTGTTTCTCTGGTATTATTCTTGTGATAACTGTCACTTACATATGTTATCACAGATTGATACTGGGGCAATAGTATTCCAGAAACGCAATTTCTGCTAGGACATTTTGTCTTTCTTTAATAGTTAAAATCCTTTTATTTTTCTACTTGACTTGCAATATTTCATCTCACAAGCATCGGTGGTTACATGTTAACAATGAGATTGCTCTATTTCAGACTCTAGTCATCTCTGTGGTCCTTGTATTAAATTGTGTAAGCTACATATGACTGCTAGCACTTCTTAATGCTGGGACCATTGGGTGACACAGAACTCCATACTGCCTGTGACCTTTGAATATATAAACTCGCTGAAATAGTGGGATATGGATGCTTGATAATACGTCTGAATACCATCAGTGCCACAATGTCTAAGATGTACTAGCATTCATCATTTCAGTAGATTTTATATCTCGGATATCATTTGTCTGGCAGATTAAAAAAATGAGATTAATTGCTCTGGTATGTGGCTAGTGATGGCTTCTCTCGCCTGTTATCACAGTCTGATACTGGGGCAATGGTCTTTCACATTTCACCAAGTAGACAAAGCGTCCTATCCATAATGCTTCTATATCTGCTATAAACCATATGCTGCATGTATGCAACTAGTTTTCTGGACTAACTGGACTGATGCTGAAATCCTTATACTAAACTATGTTTTTTTTAAAATTGTTTTTATTTATTTTTATAAATACACTCTAAAATGTGTTATTCTAGTGCCTACTATGGATACCATTACTCTGGTATTAATCTTGTGATAACTGAAATACATACAAATGTTATCACAGAATGATACTGGGGTACTGGAATTTCAGAAACTACAGAATTTGCTTAGCTAATATCAAGATTGTACTTTTGTAACTTTTGACTGATACATATGACAGCAACTAAATGCATGTTATTCATAGTTGCTACACATTGACCAATATCTGATCTTGTCTGTATATTATCCACACAAAAAAATCAAAAACATCATTATTCTTTCACCATTGTGTTACGAGGGGAGATTACTCTGGCTACTAACCTGTGTATGCCCTTGGTGCCAGTGATACATATCATACTAGCACAAGAGTATGCACAGCTTACTGCTGGGACTAACATCTGGACACCTGCAGAATTACACTTATCTAACATGTATGTAATTGTATACCTTATGATACATCCTCAACACCACCCATATATACTTTCATGCACCATTTCATTTGACATGTTCACTATTATATTCTTTATTGTTAGCCAAATCTATTTCATTAGTACATTAACCTCCTCACTGCTGTGCAAAATGGAACAATGTCACATGATTTGCAATCGTTCTATGGAGAAATTGCACTGGACAGTGCTACAGTAATTAAAAGGACTAGAATTATAATTTGTATGATAGTGCTGGATTATGCACAGGCACTGCACTATAGGGCATCTCTGGTTCCCTTCAGTAGGGAAAGTTAATATTGCAAAAATGTCACTTGCCAATAAACTCTTTTAAATAAAGAATTGTACAGCTTTAGAAAGATGTGATAATTTCACCAGCCAAATATTAACATGAATCACACGAGGAACAAGACTTTTCAAACAGTGTATACCAGTGTATAATGTCAAATTTCTAATGAATCGAAAACATCACGATACTTAAAAACTGGATCAAACTGTGGGTCTAAACGGGAAATCTTTAATCGTCTCACCCTTACAAGTATGTATTATATGTGAATGTTAGAGGTCAAAGTCAAATGCTATGGTTGTAATATATGCAATGATTGGAGGTCAGGGCAATATCAAATTGATAGATATGGATGTTGGAGGTCATGGTAAAATACTATTGGTCAGAGATCATGGTACCATACATGTATCTCAAGGGTCAAATGTTCTTACCCTGCAGCGGCAGGTGGAGCACTTGTCCCGGGGGTTAGGGAACTCCTTGTCGTGGATGTACGTCTGTCCCAGGTAGTGACACTCCCGACACGTGGCACAACCGCACGTGTCGACCACGGGATGGTCACATGATACCCGGTCGCACACGCGGCGCTCACATCGCAAACTGCCAAACTGCAAGTTTAATTTAAGTCATAGGAATTTATTTTCAGATTTAGGGGGTTTGGAAGGTTGGAAGTTTAATTTTAGGTTTTGAGAATATTTTCTTGAAACTTGTAATATATTTACTATTTTATCCTATCTGAGGCAACCAGCAATGTATTGGGAAGCAATGATTAATCCTCCCCATTCATAAATACTTGTTAATTGATCTAATCACTAACACGTAAATAAAATTTCAATAATTGATGAATTTATAAAACAGTAAATACAAATATAAACAATAAACTCATGACAAGTTACGTAAAGTTATTACCTCGCACAGACACGTGCTACAGGCATCGGAGCTGTCTGGGAACCGCTGACCGTGGGTCACCACGCGACCTTCGACCCCACAGTTCTTGCACTCCAGACAGCATTCTCCTTGCACTGGGTTTGTACAGGTGACGGCAGAGCACGTCTTTTTACTGCAGCGGAACGTGCCGTCCTGAAACATGGTCAAATAGCCTGTGTACATCTCTGTACTAGTCTGGTGATAATTACAGGGCAAATAGGATACAGGCTATGTTTTTTTATCCCTAGGATAAAGCATAATACTAGTACAGAGGACCCCATTTCATGACGACATCCTAAATTTAGGAGCTTCCAAATTTATGACAGTTCAGTGTTCGAATTAATAGGGGGTCCAGGGGTCAATTGAAAATCGAACACTGTAGTTTATCACCTCCGAAAGCTAGGGCCAGAGATTACAAAACTTTTCTGAGTACGATTTCATGCTCAACTCAACGTTGTGTTCTTAAAATGCCACTTAATTGTGAGCTTGAGAATTAAATTGTATTCAAAATGTTTTGTAATCTCATTGCTAGGTATCCATTTAGTCATGAAACGGGCCAGGTCAACATTATTAAGCCAATAAACAGATGTACCATATACTGGTCACAAAGTAATTCAACCTATAATAATTGTCAATAACATTTAAACCATGCAAATTAATTTATTGTTTAAGTTTGGTTTAAAAATGTTTCTAGGACATCATGCTAATGTTGCTATTTGAAATAAAGCATTATTCTAGAATTAGTGAGTGAAGCAATGTTCTAGAAACTCACCCTGCAGATACACTCGCTACATGCATCCTTCACATCCGGGAAAGTCTGTCCATTTCTGAACTTCCTGTTCTCAAACATGCAGTCCCCACAGGTGGGACAACAGTCCACGGTCACCGGATTTGAACAGGAAACAGGCGGACAGTATTTTGGGAAACATCTCATATTTCCGCCAGTGCACGTGCAGACGTTGCAGTCTCGCTCAAACTTTTCCTCATCGCGGTAGTTCCTCCCCTCGTGGAAGCAGCCCCGCCCGCATGTCGGGCAGCAGCCATCTTGGAGCGGATGCGAGCAGACGGTCGGGGGACATGGCTTCCTGAGACAGTTCACGGTTCCCGCCTTGCAGTAGCAGGAGCTGCAGTGGTCCGCGGAGTCCGGGAATTCCTGGCCATCGTCGTACACCTCACCTTGGAACAGACAGTTGGAACATTCCAGGCAGCACTCGCCCTGCATCGGGTCGTCGCAGACGACACGCGGGCACGGTTTTGGGGCGCAGGTCACGTCCCCGTCGACGCAGTTGCAGGCTCGGCATTTGTCCACGGGGTCGATGAAGGTCTGCCTGTTGCTGTAGTCCTTACCGTTGTACAGGCAGTCGTCGCACTCCTTACAACATCCGCGTTGAACTGGGTTATGACATCTGACTTCGTTGCACCTCTTTTTGAAGCATTCCATGTTCCCGTGACGGCACTCACACTCCTGGCATGGGTCGGTCATGTGAGGAACTCGCAGTCCGTTCCTCAATGGCCGGCCTTCGTACCGACACTCCGAACACTCGGGACAGCACCGACCTTGAACCTTCATTGGATTCTCGCAAGGAGGCAGCGGGCATGCCCGTTTCTCGCAAGTCACGGATCCGGACTGACACCGGCAGTCTCGGCATCGGTCCCCGGAATCTGGGAACGTCTGTCCGTTCCGGTAAATTCTGTCCTGGTACATGCAGTCTGAGCAGTCCGGACAGCAGTCGCGTTCCACGGGGTGTCGGCAGGATGCCTCACGACACAGCTTCCGCTGACATTCCACGTTGCCTTCCATGCACACGCAGGTCTCGCACGTCCCACCCACGCGGGTGAAGGTCTGTCCACTGGCGATGCGGCGGCCCTGGTACTCGCACTCTGTGCATGTTGGACAGCACCCCTCCATGACCGGGTTCCGACATGACACCGGGGCACACTGGGGGCGGTCACAGAGGACATTCCCGTTCTGACATCGGCATTTCTGACATTCATCTTCAGGATCGGGGAACTTCTCTCCATTGCGGAACAGCGTGTTCTTGAAGAAACAGTCTGGAAAATATATTAATAATAATAATAATAATAATAATAAGCGCATTTATATTGCGCCAAACCCATGCTTCAGAAGCATGCTCATAGCGCTACATTATTATTACCCCGGTCAATGGATCAATGTACACTCATTTCACCTTCTCAACTCCCTGGGGAGTGTACAACCCAAGCTGCCAGTTAAGGCGCTAGAAGGTTATACATTCACAATTCCATCTCTTCCTACCGGGTACCCATTGGTTATCAAATAATTAACAGTAACATTTGAAAATGGAATATTGAGGTGAAAAAGTTCAATGCAGCAACATAAAAGCATCAATGTAATCACTAAATCACTTCATACTGAACATAATTACTCTTAGTAAAAGTTGATAACCGATTTTGTCATGTCATGTGAAGTTTCAAGTGGGTTTTGCGACACTCACTATTGCAAACATTACAGCAATTCTCCTCGGCAGGGTGTCGACAGTTGAGAGCGCCCGTGTTACATGACGAGCGCTGACATTGGACGCGACCTTGACGACACAGACACTCCTCACACTTGCTGCGCGGACTGCGGAATGTCTGCCCATCCTCGTACATCAGTCCGTGATAGCTGCAGCTCTTGGGACAGACGAAGCAGCACTGTCCGGCCATTGGCATTGGCTCGTCACACGGCAGCTTGGGACAGTCGATCATACTGCACACCACAGATCCACTCTGAGGGGGGGAAATATATTTTGTAAACTGATAATCAGAATTGCTGATACACTAGTCATGGCAGAATATCTAAACAAAATTAACATGATTTTTTTTTTAACCATAATTAACATGATTTTTTGGGTAATATAATTGTACTCTTGTCCTTTTGGTAAACTGACCAATCAGCATTGCTGATACACTAGTCATGACAGAATATCTAAACAAAATTAACATGTTTTTTTTTTAAATCATAATTTACATGATTATTTTTGGTAATACAATTGTACTATTGTACCACAGTGGGTGGTAAAAAGAGAAGAAAAACTCAAGTAACTGACCAATCAGCATCTCTGATACACAAATCTGACACAAATCAGCATCTCTGATACACGTTCCGTACTCACGTTGCACACACACTCCTGACAGAGATTACTGGGGTGGATGAAGTGCTGCTGGTTGCGGAAGATGCGTCGGTCGTACAGACAGAAGTCGCAGCTGGCACAGCACTCGCCGGGGAGCGTCGCAGGATTCAAACACACCGCATTGGAGCACGATCGCTTCTGACAGTCCACTCGGTTGTCCTGGTTACCAACAAAAAAAAATCATGTGAATCATTGATATTCTCCTACTGGTCTCATTGAGTGGGCTATGTTGGTAGAATGCACAGTGAAATATCTGGTTACAATTTATCGGAAAAATTAAAGATGTTTTCTTTTTATTAGCTAAGCAAATTTCTTTGCTGTTTGTGTTAAGCTTTACCCTACATGTCAAATAATTATTTGAAAGAATCTTGAAAGCAAATTTAAACCTCAATATAAAAATAAAATAATAATAATATTTATTAATTCCTGTCCATAACGTACCCTGCACGTGCAGACCGAACACTCGTCCCGCGGGTCTGCGAATGTCTGGCCCTCCTGGTACTCCTTGCCGCCATATTGGCACTCCATCTTACAGGCGGGACAGCACTGGCCGGGGGGAGTGTACGGCTTCAGACAGTTCAGATCTGGGCACTCCATCTGTCCACATGTCACACTCCCTTCCTGGACAGGAACAGAACATAGCGACATTAGACAGGACATTAGACAAGAAGACATAAGTCAATAATGAGTGAGCGAGTATACAGAGAATAAGACAATTTAGGAAGCGATGTGTCATGAACGTAACTCTACTTACTCGGCACGTGCAGACTTGGCACTTGTCGCCACCAGGTGGCATGAACTTCTGTCCGTTGCGGAACTGTCGTCGTCGGTACATGCAGCTGTCACACTGCTGACAGCACTGTCCGCGCATTGAGGCAGGATGGGTACAGGAAGTGGTGGGGCAGTCAGACTCGATGCTGCGACACTGGACTTGACCTCGCTGTGGAACAGTGAATGACCTTGATGACCTACTTCCTGTAGTGTTCTATGGGACGTTGCTTTCGCCATAGAACACCAGTTGGTCCTAATATTATTCCACCATAAGTAGATTAACAATCAGGACATTTATTTAATGAATTGTACATCTATTTTTATATATTTTTCAATTCTATAGATGAACACTTGAAGCCATCCTTGTAATGAAAGCATTTTCTTTTAACTAAAGCATCTCAATATCTTATGAATCGTGAAAATGAGTTCTGTCTAACCTGACATGTGCAGGCCTGACAGGAATCACGTGGCGACACGAACGTCTGTCTGTCCTTGTAGAATCTGGAGTAGTACTCGCACCCCGAGCACACTGGGCAACACTCCCCGGGCGGGGGATCCCGGGGGTCAGCGCACCTCAGCTGGGGGCACGGCACATGGTCGCAGGTCACCTGACCTGAACATAGAAATGGGTCTATTTGCTATACCGGTGCATAAATATAGTTGGTCTATGTAATGAGGGTTTTTTATACTGATGATGATTATAAGTGGATTGGATGGAGTTAAGATTTGTCGTACAATAATATTATAAAAAAATTATAAATATATATAAATTATTAAAGGATCTAGTCGATGTTTCGAGAGTTCATGACTCTCTTCATCAGGACTAAATAAGAACAAGCATAATGAAGACATAAATTATTTTTAATATTTCAGCGCTTACCTTCACGACAGATGCATTGGGAACATTTGTCTTTGGTTATCATTTCTCCATAGCGATATGTCTGTCCCATGTAGAGACACTCTACAAAATAATGAAGACTTAACAAAATTAAGAAATTTCCTGCTGGATTATGTATGTTT
Source organism: Lepetodrilus galriftensis (assembly GCA_032361785.1). Lineage (NCBI taxonomy): Eukaryota > Metazoa > Mollusca > Gastropoda > Lepetellida > Lepetodrilidae > Lepetodrilus > Lepetodrilus galriftensis. The sequence goes on along the minus strand of JAUTBZ010127162.1, from coordinate 3,664 downwards.
CCAATGACAAAACTCAATTTATGTAACTGTCAAAAACAAATTTCAAAATTAATTTTAAAAAGTCAATTTATGCCAAAAGGGGGTTTCAGATTCCCAAAAGCATTCAAATTCAAATTCAAAATTACGATAAAAACTAGCAGACTGCCCAGAGTTATCTGTACCTGAACAGCGAGGGCAGCACTGGTCTGGGGGAATCTCCGTGACTTTACACGGCAGTTCTGGACATCTTGGTGACAGCTGACATTCGATGTTGCCGCCATGACACTGGCACTGCTGACATGGGTTTCCGCGACGGACAAACATCTCCGCGTCTTGTATGATCCGACCGTCATACATGCAGTCTGTGAACAGAAACAGCGGCCTTGTGTACATGAATGTCAATCTATTATGAGATTTAACCCTCTCCATGCTAAAGGAAACCAGAAATTCCCCCCAAAAGCAGTGCATGTGCCTAATCCAGCAGGGAGAGGGTTAAAGAATAAATAAAACACTTCATTTGTCGAGAACTATAATGCAGAATAACAACTAACTTTTCAGTATTTACATTGGAGAAAAGCAGTACATTCTGACCTCTGCACTCTGAGCAGCATCCTCCATCTCTCACCACTCCATGCGTACAATCTAGAGGACACGTGTCCTTGGCGCGACACGTGACTCGCCCGTCCTGACACTCGCACATCCGACACGGACTTCCGCGTGGTGACCAGGTCTGGCCGTCATCGTACTCTCGGCCCTCGTGAGCACACTCTGGTGGCAAAATTATATGGATAGTTAGCTCTTTTAGACATCTTTAATGACAGTATAAGACACTCTACACATCAACCAAAAAATATTTGACAACAGGGTATGGTATGGGAAAGATAAATACATTAAAAAGGCAATTCGTCCCAAAACTGTAAAGAATGATTTTTGAAATATTGAACAGTTAACAATGACTAGATTAAAAATAAATAAAAAGACATACGCAGTAAACATAAAACATTTAAGAAACATGTAATTATATAGGTTCTATTTTTTTTTAAGAAACATTTTCAAGGAATTATTTTCAAAACTATACATCTTTGAAATAATGTGCTAATATAATACAGAAATCTTCTAAGGATATTTCGTTAAACAAACATTTTGAAATTTTATTATTTAAAAAATAAATGTCCGAATTTTACGACATACTTGGACAGTGAGAGGGGCAACACTCTCCAGGCCTTCTGATTGGTCGAGGACACGGCAGGTTGTTCGGCTGACAGGAAATGGAGTTGCACCTGACGATGGAGTTGTCACAGGAACACTTCAGACAGGGGTTATAGGAGGGGTTAAAGGTCGTGTGATGGTTGTAGCGCTGTCCTTCGTAGTTACAGTCTGCGAAACAAATAAAATAAATCATGGTTGCTGAAAAGTTTTCGGTAAATGTGGCAGGATTCTATATTCAATTATTATGCAGTTTATTTGCTAGACTTATTTCATAACTATAATAACTATAACTATAATAATATTAATATCTTCCGAAAATAGCGTACCACTGTCACAGACAGGACAACACTGATTAGCTGGAATGACGGGGGCGGGACAGTTTGCTGCAGGACAGTCCACGCTAGAGCAGATAATGTTGCCGCGGAGACAGCGACACTTCTGACAGGAATCGGGTCCGAATTCCTCCCCATCTTGATAGATTTGACCCTCGTAGAAACATGCTGCAAACAAAATCTAACATTAATATATAAATGAGGGAGTTATTGTTTTACAAATCAACGGGAATCAATGACATTCACCTATATAATTATAATGATAAAATTAAGATACAAAAATGAAACCAAAATGTTTCCCTTTACATAATTATTCAAAATAATGTGAAGCATGATTATTTTATTTTCTAAATGTTCAAAATTCAGACTCCAAGCAAATATGTAGGTGGCGATGACATCACATCATATCAAAGTTGATGGCTTTCTGTAAGCATATCCTGAGATTACGAAACCTTTTGAGTATGATTTCAAAGTTTTGTTCACAAATCCCCACATAAAATTTAAGCATGAGCATAAAATCATACTGAAAATGTCTTGTAATCTGATGGGCCGGAAATTCTCAGATGGTGCATCATTGATAACCATTGTTAGCAGACTGGGTATAGTATGTCCCAATCATGGTTACCATGGTTACACGTACATGTCATCTATAACAGTGATGACTAAAGGGGGCCAGTACGTACCCACACAGACAGGGCAGCAGGATCCCGGAGGAGTGTACGGGAACAGACACTCCGCCTGGTTGCAGTGCACCCGAGTACACGTCACCACGCCATTCTGAAACAATGCAAACCTATAAATTCCAGGGTCCAGGTGCCCGTTGCACGACGCTCTTGTAACGTCAATGCTTTCTATTGTGGTGGGAGCCCAGTTACAACTATTGTAGCACTACAAGAGCGTCGTGCAACTACCTCCAGTTCCATAGAACAATCTTAATGATATTAGAGAATGTGAAACCAATGCACTCACAAGATAAGTCAAGTAAATCCAGTGAAAATAGTTTAGTATGCCTAATTAAAAAATTAAAGAAAAGGTCCAATAGACTTACAAGAAACTGTCCAAATTCACAATGAATTTTGAAGTCAAGAAAATACCAAAATGGATATCCAAGTCAATAAAATGACTAATTGATTTCTAAGCCAAGAAAATTCCCAATTTTAAAGTATTTCTTTTGGTTAAAATGGATTTCCATGTATTAAGAAAACATCCAAAATATATTTCCAAATCAAGAAAATGTCCAATGGCTACTCACAATACAAACACACTCCTGGCATGGGCTGGGGTGCCACTGGGTGGCATTGGCATGGTTACCGCAGTCCAGACAAATGGGACAACACTCCCCCTCCAGACGTTTAGGACTCTGGCACGCCCCGGCATCAGGACATTCCCCTACGGCACACGTGATGTCGCCACGGTTACACAGGCAGTTGACACAGGGGTCATCGGGGTCGGGGAAACTACTTCCTGTCAGGTACTTGTTGTTCTTGAATTCACAACCAGCTGAAACATTGCGGAAAAAAAACAGATATATGAGTTGCATTACATCTTGGCAAACGGTGATTGAATATGGAGTTTAACGTTGCTGCAGGAATCTTTCACCCAATTTGCGATGATCGTCAAACAGTGAGGTCTATGTTTTCCCTGGGGGGTTGAGAAGGAAAACGTAGTGCACATTATTCCATTAACCGGGGTAATAATGTAGAGTTATATGAGACATTTCAGCTAATAAAAACCTGTACACCCTGGAATGAGTGAGTGAATATAGAGTTTAACGCCACTGCGGAAATCTTTCACCCATTTGTGATGAGTACACCATGGAAATCACACTGTTAAGAAATTTATCTGAAAATATTTTAATTAAATGAGCACTCCCTGACCTTCACAGGAGAGACAGCAGGAGTCCGTCATGGTGATGGGGTGATTGCACGTGACTGGAGGACAGATCTTAGCCACGCACTCCACCATCCCTGCCTGCAACAACAACCACGGCTTGTTAAAGGCGCAGTCACACCTTGGCGATCAACCTGAACGATCGGGAAACGCCCGGAAAATAGTGGAAACGCTAGCGATCTCTAAAACTTTAACGATCAAGAACGCGTGGATAACGCATGAACAACGCGTGGATAACGAGTGCCTAGCGTTCA
>JAUTBZ010127140.1:0-14852 GCA_032361785.1 Lepetodrilus galriftensis | reverse complement strand
CCCCCTATTTAGTAGATTATCTCGGTAAATACTTCATGGAATGAAAAACAAAAAAACTCCATTTTCTAATTTCATTTATCTTAAATCAAGTAATTTTGTATGAAAATAGTTTTAGAGATATGTGTTGTTTACGCTTGTGTAACTTGCAGAAGACAAAAATTAATGTCATATTTTTCTCATTGATGCTCTTGTAAATATATTCTGGGCACATGATGTAATCTTTGAAAATGGGTGAAAGATTCCTGCTGTTCTGTTGAACAACAAATCACCTACTCCGACAGAAAGAAGCTGTTTACAAGTATCATGCTGATTGTCATATTTAATTAGTTTATCTTTCTTGGCGAGTGATACTCCATTTGCGGGATCACAATCGGGGTATCCTTTCACAAAGCCTTTTTGTCCGCTAAGATACTAGCACTATCTTCTTAGTGTATTAGCTATCGGCAAAGAGAGCGCTATGGTCTCTTAGTGGATAAGAGAGCTTCGTGAAAAGATACACAGGTCCCTGAGATCATAGGGGCGGAACTTTACTTTAAAATGTACTACTACTTGCCTGAATAATGATATAAATAACAGAACATGAAATTTATACGGTACCTTAAACATTAGGAGAAATTGATCAGGCCACCAGGCAAGTGGGATATTCTAACCTTGAGATTAGGAAAAATATTTAGTACGATTTCATATCGGTACTCATTCTCAAAATGTATATGGGGATTTGTAAATAAAAGTTTTGAGTTGAGCATGGAATCATATTCAAGAAAGTTTCATAATCTTAGAGCCAGATGTTATAACAAGTATAATGAATGAAAATGTACTTTCTTTTATCTGCGCAAACCTCTCCATGTTAAATCGGTCATTAGCACCAATTTAGAGATCATTTCTGGTTTCCTCTCACATGGAAAAAGGTTAATTAAACGAATAACTGCGACCAATTCCGAAGCATAAACATCCAGTTCCATTTACCAAAACATGTGATATTTAGCTACTAATAAAACATTGGTGTTCAAGGAATGTTTACATTATATCATTAGCTGTTCACGCAGCATCTGAGGAATATTTACATTACCGTATATCATTAGCTATCATGCACCATGTATTGGGTCCACACGATACATGCATTGGGTCCGGAAGGTAATAGGTAGCGTGCTGATGTAGTCATCAGACCTCGTCTATTTCTGTCTGCTTCATTACCATTGCCGTAAGGGAGCGTAGCTGTGAAGTCAGCCATGGCCTTCTGTGCCAAGATGAGTGTGTGGTATTAGCGGCATACCAGATGCCATAACTACTATTTTGGGCGGTATTCGGAGGCTTGATGTCATGGCACGTTGAACACTCCCACTGTTATTTAACCCTCTATGACCAGTTATGTCAGTAATGAATAATAAAAAATGTTAAGCATTTTTATTTTTTTTATTTTTTTATATTCAGTAGTTTTCCTCCAGTCACCAAATTTTTGTATATGCTTTTTCATATTCTGTAGCTTTCCTTTAGTTGTCACATATTGGAGGTTTTCTTTTTCATATTCTATAGTTTTCCTTTAGTTGCTACATTGTGGAGATTTTTTTCATATTCTGTAGTTTTCCTTTAGTTGCCATATTTTGGATAGATTTTTTTTCCAATTTATAATACATGTTGTTGGGATAGAGGAGTTGGTTGAATGTTTGATTGCAACCTTAGAATGACTCGGGTTAGAATCTAGTCTAGTGGTTTCCAGTCGCCTCTGCAATGAGAGTTATGGACCACATGTGAAGGTGTAAGTGAAGGAATCTTGAAAATTGCTTTAACCCTCTCCATGCTGGATTAGGCACTGCCACACCTCTTTAGGGCATCTCTGGTTGCCTCCAGCATGAGAGGGTTAAAACCCAATTCCGATAAAAAGAAATGTGAATGTTGTGAATGTCTGTATACATATTATTTGTTTTTGTCATTCTTTAGAAATGGTAAAGTATGCTAGCAATGCAATTACCACCCTTGGTCCATCAGTACGAGCCATTGCTTGCAGGTTTACTGCAACATGCAGCTCTATGGGTGTTGTAGTTTAACTCCTACCCTAAACTGACAAATCATGAAATAAGGGAAATACTCTTGAAATTGATTCTAAAATACCAATTCAAAAACAAATGAAAAATAGAAATGTAAGAATACAACATTTTAATGAAAGTTAACTTTAACGTTTTATTTGTTCAGTTTTATTTTACGTTTCATATGCAATAAATGAGAAATAGTTATACAAAGATATATTTTTTTGTGTGTATATTTCTTTACCATCACATACGGGTACTAATCAGAAGGATTAATTTTGAACATCATTGTAATAAATTTGTATGCATTAAGCCATGCCATCTCTTCAGATGGTGATTTACGCGACATGGATACACGAAGGGATTTACACAGCGGTGGTACATAGTCTCACACTTCTTCGACCAATGGTAATCGCCCCCCATTGTGGGCACGACGACTATTGTCAAAGCTTTGTTAGCATCACAGTGACAATTACAAACTACTAGAGAAACACAATACGGAACAAACCGTGAGGAATTGAGTTATTGACATAAATCACTAGCTCTGTTAGTACTTCACAGGACGCAGAGGAAGGGCTTACCACCCCCTGGTTTAAAATCCCCCCCCTCTCCCCCTCTCCTCATCCCCCTCCATTCCATTCCGTCATTCCACTCCTTGCAGGAGCGTGTCCGCAAGCGGATTAACGGAATTCCTCCAATGACAGTGACCATCTCGATAAATGAAATATCTGGCATGTTACACGAGTTAGCCATATGCTTGTCCGTAATGTAAACACAATCTGGAATGTGCTCATAGCATACGGTAAATGTAACGCAATATACACTGATATACGCATGTACATTTCCCATTGAAGGCAATGTAGGTATCGGTGTTTCGTGATAGATGGATATGAGCATGCAAGGTTGTGAGATTGTATATGCATTTGTTTGTGTGTAAAGGAGTACCTTCATGGAAATGTAAGTTCATGAGGTAAGCCTATGTTAAATCTATATTTTAAAGTTACACTTATAGGAGTGTTGTCACAGGGGTTGGTAATGGTTTACTGAGAGTTTTTATTTGAGACTTGTTATAAAGGCTTCAATGCATTTAACCATTTGTATCCGATTAGCGTAATACCTACAATAATTGATGTTTAAGCATAGGTTTTGTCTGTAAAAATAATTGAAGCCTCAAGATTTTTCTTGTGCTTCCAGGAGAGAATTGTGTCCAGATAGTTAAGCATAGATGTTGATTATAAACTGACAATAGTTGTTTTCTATCTAATATGCGACAGAATATGAATAATTACTTGTTTTGTTTACAAAAAAACCCACAATTGCAACATTATGAACTTATTCATAATGGCAAGGTGCACGAAAAATAAATACATAATACTACTCACAGAAAATAACCTTGCCACTATTTCAGACATATCAATATATATAAACCCAATTTTTAATGGCCTGACCAAATATTTACCAGAATGACTACAACCAAGATTCTTGCACACAGTTAAATTACAAATTTAAATTGACTGATCAAGCTGAACGAAAATGTGGGTCTGGATTATTGTACACGGTTTTGTTGATTAGTGTTAGTCAGGGATACAGTGAACAGACCTATGTATAGATATCCCCATATATGTTTATTGTCAATATAACCACACTGAATGACTAACTGCTGGACCATCAATGAATAGATTCAGATTGTATCAACTCTTGATCTTGGGAAGTTAGTATTTTTGTGATTGGTAAAGCCATATTTACGATATTTTATTATTCAAGTGACATGTTAATTATTTTATTGATATCAAATACAGCAAGATTTACCGGATTTGAATCGTCATAAATGTGTGGAAAATTCCTGCAGCAATGTTAAACTCCATAGTCAGTCAGTCACCAGGTTATTTTTAAAATACTACAGGAAGGTGTATTACAAGATTCAACTGATTGTATGCTGGTAGATTAATAATTTTTCATGGTTGAAATAGTTCTTAGTATGATTTCATTGCAATTCCTTCTATGATCGTAAGCCCAAATCATTCACTAGTATTATTTGTATGAAAAGTACTGCACTTATATGACGTGAAAAGTACTACTAGTATTTTAATGTTAATATTACCTTTATCCTGCTTTCCTATTGTCCACATTAAATAATGCACACAAACTTTAAACTGATAAATTAAATCTGCTCAATAATTTGCCTCACTGACGGTATTAGTGTTGTTGACCTCTGATGTTGACCTCGTCTGTTTTCTGTCGTCCACAGCTGACCGGTACCAATGAGTCCCACCTGAAGTCGCTGTACGTGGATACCGCAATGGAGTACCGCGTCAGCAGCTACCGCGTCATCGTGGCATCCACCAAGTCCATCCTCAAGCTGGACGATGGCTGCCCGACGGTCAGGGCCTTCGAGAACGTCTTCGAGAAGTACGAGTCATCGGAGTCTTCTACGCCCAAGCCTGATGGTAGGTGACTGCTGCTGACCTGCTACTGTACATACATGTGCAAGATGCTGGTGTTGCTCTGTGCTTCCATGTTCCTAGAGATAGACAGCATTGATGTCCTTGTTGCTGTGTTTGTATGCCAGGGGCCCGTTGCATGACGCTCTTGTAGGCTACAACTATTGTAATGTTAACGCTTTCTATTGTGGCTGGAGCCCAGTTACAACTATTGTAGCACTACAAGAGTGTCGTGCAACGGGCACCTGCTCTTTGTAGGTTGGTGTGTGTTTATGTGACTGTTGTTGTGACTGTTGTTGTGACTGTTGTTAGTGTGACTGTTGGTGTGACTGTTGGTGTGACTTGTTGGTGTACCTGTTGTTGGTGTACCTGTTGTTGGTGTACCTGTTGATGTGATTGGGTGTTGATGTGACTGATGATGTGACTGATGGTGTGACTGATGGTGTGACTGTTGTTGATGTACCTGTTGGTGTGTGACTGTTGTTGATGTGACTGTTGTTGGTGTACCTGTTGGTATGACTGTTGTTGGTGTGACTGTTGTTGATATGACTTGTTGATGTACCTGTTGGTGTGTGACTGTTGTTGATGTACCTGTTGGTGTGTGACTGGTGTTGATGTATCTGTTAGTGTGTGACTGTTGTTGGTGTGACTGTTGTTGATGTACCTCTTGGTGTGTGACTGTTGTTGATGTACCTGTTGGTGTGTGACTGTTGTTGGTGTCCATGTTGGTATGCGACTTGGTGTGACTTGGTATCCCTGTTGGTGTATGTGTGTGTGCTTGTCAGCTTGGTGGTTGGGATGTTGGCTTGACTAGTTGTGTGCCTGTCTGTCGGTGTGCCTGTCTGTTGGTGTGCCCGTCTGTCGGTGTGCCTGTCTGTCGGTGTGCCTGTCTGTTGGTGTGCCTGTCTGTCGGTGTGCCTGTCTGTCGGTGTGCCTGTCTGTTGGTGTGCCTGTCTGTTGGTGTGCGTGTGCCTGTCTGTTGGTGTGCCTGTTGGTGTGCCTGTCTGTTGGTGTGCCTGTCTGTTGGTGTGCATGTGCCTGTCTGTTGGTGTGCGTGTGCCTGTCTGTTGGTGTGTCTGTTGGTGTGACTGTCTGTTGGTGTGCCTGTCTGTTGGTGTGCTTGTCTGTTGGTGTGCCTGTTGGTGTGCCTGTTGGTGTGCATGTCTGTTGGTGTGCCTGTTGATGTTCCTATTGGTCTATGAATGACATTGAAAGCATCGGAATCCCAAAACGTGAAAGGCACCCTCAGGTCTACAACAGCAGAAAGCGAAGCCGTACCTAGCGCGTGTACGCAGCTCACGTACAATCCTTCTGCTACGCGTATTGTCTTAGTTCTTTGATCCTAAAGGCCAAGGACATGTATTAATAGGGATATTATTCCTCGCCGAACAGGTGCGAACCCACCCCTCCCTGTTACAATGCAGCAGCAAACATCTATCCCGGGTTTGTTTTTCACTTGGCATTTGGGGAACTTGAGTAAGCTGCTGTCATCTCCTGATGCCAAGCCAACATTCATAACCGACATGACGCCGGTCTGTAGCAGGCAGCAGTTGTCTGATATTTTACTATCAGCCGCTGCAATATCTGACATTAAAATTGCTGAGAGAGTCAGACCAGAGTTCAGTGATGACATAATGTAGTCGACAGGACGTCAGCCGGGGGGTACTCCCAGAACCCGGGTTCTCGTAACTCCGTCACAGACACCGGGTTTGCATAGCTCTGTCAGACCCTAGGTTCTCGTAGCTCCGTCACAGACACCGGGTTCGCATAGCTCCGTCAGACCCTAGGTTCTCGTAGCTCCGTCAGACCTGGGTTCTTGGAGCTCTGGGTTGTGGCGCCATTGATGCAGGTGATTACAATTAGTGGGAACTGTGACAGGTGGGGCGTGGGTGTGGGTGTGGGTGTGGGTGGTAGCAGTGACTGCGCTCAGTCTGATAGCTATTGCAGGTGATTGTGCAGGGAGGAGGGAGGCGGGAGGCATGTGTGTCACGATTAGATAATGTGCAGGTTGTGGGTGGCGCTGTATTTTTGTTTTGGTGGTATTAAGGTGGGTGTGGATGTCTGCTCTGTTATATATGTATATGTGGGTGGACTATATGAATATGTGCAGTCTATATAATAATAATAAAAAATAAGAATATTAAAGTATAAAAAAAAATATATATAAAATAAAAATTAAAAGAAATTAAAAAATAGTTATATCAGAAAAACTTCCTGGATCACAAACAGTAGTCTTTAGAAAGAATTTCCCAAATTCCAGAATTAAATCTCTTGGAAAATGTTTTTTTTTTAAATAAAATATTTAAACAAAAAAGAAATAGTTACGGGGGGCGTTTATTGGAGCAGGGCGTTTAATATGTCAAATACGGTAGTTACAAACTTATATTTAAAAGTAATTTTTACTGTTGAGGAAAAGAACGTGAAGGTTCAATGCTGAAACTGGAAGGTCTAATTGACATGTCTGAGGTGCGAGTCTGCCAGACACCAGCTCATAGACACAGTGTTCCAGTTGCTTGGCAGCCTGTCTACTTCCTAGCTTCCAATGATGACTAAATCACCTGTTATGTTTACCTTCGCTTTGTTCTCCGAGGATCCCACTATAACATTAATGTCAGCTTCTGAGAACTTACACTCCTCTGAAGTCTCTGGTGAATGATCAACAGGACGATGTCGTTCAGTGTGTTGTTATAATCTATTGTCTTTGTCGTAATTGTTCCATGACCTAAATTGATATTACTGCTTTACTGCACTGCAGCGGGGAAATAGTTCACCTCCTTGACCTAAAAGTATCTGGGAAGTTATGCTTGATCTTGGTATTAATATGTAATCCTATTAACCCTCTCCCTGCTGGATTAGACACAAGGACATCTCTGGTTGCCTCCAGCATGGAGAGGGTTAACCTCACAGGAGTCGATCAGAGATTCCCTTATGAACAGGGATTGTGATTATAATAGCAAGCATATTTATATTTGCATCTAAACAACCAGTTGAAAAAATACTATATTCACCCTTTCCCTGCTGGATTAGGCACAGCTCTTCAGCATGGAGAGGGTTAAAGTGTATTTACAAAAAGCTGAGTGTATGCACTGCAAGAGGAAAACATTAAAGGAAGTAAATACAGTAGTCTAGGAAAGGATGCGAGGTCAGACCAATACAATGTAATGTTAGATTCGATATTTGGCTATAATGAGCAGAATAGTGTTGCAGAATAATTTCCCCCAGTGAAAACTATTTCTCTTGTGTACGTGCACTCAGGCATGTTAGTAATTTGCTTAAACAGCCAGTTATTAACACACACATATCTTAGTAATTCTTCTAATCGTTGAAGATTTATCATCTTAGTTTCTGCATGAACCACAAAGTACTCTATGTTGATGCATCAAAGATTTGAAAAAGTCATCCTGGCCGCGAGATTATAAAACATTTAAAGTATTATTTTATGGTCAAGTTAAAATTTTATTTTATAGGGGAATTTGTGAACAAAACTTTGAGTTGAGCATGAAATCGTACTCAAAAATGTTTTCTGTTTTGCCTTTTTACTGGTATGTTGTATTTAAGTCAGAACATGGGAACTTGGTTAATTGTCCTTTGAATAAATATTATTTAAAATGAAATGTGCCAGTTGGACACCAAACACAATTATACTCATTACTATAAATAAATATTTAATTTTAATAATGTTTAATCATGGAATGTTTAAATAAATAATCCAATTAAATTTATGATTGAAGATTGATTTCCATTATCATAGTTTTCATCAGAATCTATGTTTTAAATTTGAGGTGTAAGAAGTACAACAGTTAAGTTCTGAATGAAGTTTACCCTGTAAGCAGTATTTATACTACATGCGAGATCGTATCCTACCCACCCACCCATTCAAGTCTATCTCCGAGCCAAGTGTACATATGTTCCCATGTTCAAGTCTCTTTGATTCATTGTTACCTATTGTTTTGCGCATGAAAAGTTTCCACAAAATGAAATGAGCGCCTTTCAACGTTCTGGTCTTAATGGCAAAACTGAAACCCTTCTAAAGTAGGCTTGTATGTTTGTCAGTAGTAAATATTAAAACCGGTTGTATATATTCATCCCGCTAATGTGTCATAACCTTGTTATGTCTATTTGACTAAAACATCCCATATTTGAATGCTACCTATGGTGTTCAAACACGAATCATGTGGATACAACCAGCATTAAAATAAATAAATATCTGGCTTGGTGCCACGAAGGGTCGCTCAGTTAATGAAAAACGTTTTCACTAAGCCTGTAACTTTTGTTTGCGGGTCAATAAAGGCCAAATTAGGACCCGGCAAAGCTTTGTATGGTGGTTAACTATAGGTGTGAAGTTTGAGCAAATGGTAGCATGTTTTACCTTGGAACACCATTTGCTGTGAAAGCCGACCACAAAATTGACGTGTTTTTTTTTTACGTGTTTGATGATTAGCAAAGGTATTCAAGCTGGATTTTGTATTTTTCTCGTCTTTAGATGCGCGGTTCCGGCTGGTGGAAGATCTGCTACAGTCGGAACGTGATTACTGCGCTAGTCTCAGAAGTATATTTGAAAGCTATGCTGAACCACTCAGGTGAGTCTTCTTTTATATAAAATATTTTTTAGATTAATCGTTAATTTGAAATTAATAACTGACACTAATGGACCTGAAGATGCGGAATTGGAATAAATGTATTTGAAGTCCAACTTGTATATTGAAGGAATTACACATTCAATTATGCAGTATCTAAATGTCCTATTATTACTATGGTTATTATTACCTACTGTTGATAGATTTTAATCTCAGTATCATGTTTTCTTTACATTGTTAATTCTTTAGTTTTATCAATTCCTTTTATTTATATTTGTCTTAATTATATTACATTTTCGTCATGTTATATGCTAATCACCTTAGGGTCATTATTTAACAAAACTATAGGGTGTTATTTAAAATGCTGTGTACAGTGCTCCCTCGATATAACGCCATTTGATGCACCGCAGATTCGGATACAATGCGGGGTCCACATTGGATCCCGCATTGTATCCGAATCCGTGGTATGAACTTAAACAAAATAAAAATATACATAATCTTTTTTCTCCAATTATATTCGTTGATATAATGCGGGTATTATAACACGGGTGGCATGTCATGAACCCCAAATTCAGCATTATATCGAGGGAACACTGTACATAATAAATAGTGAATTTCTGATAGGTGCTTGCTCCAGGTTTCAATCCCTACATAAGCACTACATTTCCTTCGTGACTAGAGAGAGGCATGTGTTGGGGGTTCACCTTGCATTACGTTACCTGCGGTTGGCTCCACTACTGGAGGCACTCAACCACGTACCACAGTAAATACCCTGGCTACCTCCCAGGTGGTCTTCTACGCGTTTCCCCAACTCCGAGAGACTCCACAGTGACAGCGGACAGACTGTTCCGTAGGTGGTACCTGATATGCTTGGCAACAAGCTGAATAGCTACAGCTTCGAGATCCCGACCCAGACAGGATGAAGCATCACTGAAATAGAACCTGCTTTTGTCCGCTAATCGTGTTATAAGTAATGACATTGCCACCCACATGAAGATACGCGGAACCCTAATGAGGCTTCTGGCTCCTTGTGTTTTAGAGCAGGTTGGCTGCTTGTCGATGTGATGCCTTGGAGTTAGAGCGATGTGATGCCTTGGAGTTAGAGCTATGTGATGCCTTGGAGTTAGAACTATATGATAGAGCATTATGATAGAGCTATATGTGATGCCTTGGAGTTAGAGCTATGTGATAGAGCTATGTGATGCCTTGCAGTTAGAACCTTGTACCGCCTTGCAATTTATGTCAAGAAAACTAAGAACTGTTATAATTACTGTAACAATGACCACATGGAGCCAATGGTATCCAAAGGACTTTCCAATCTTACAATCATAGTCCTTGTACTAGCCATGTCTCATCTCTCGGCCTTGTACTAGCCATGTCTCATCCCACGCTGTGCATATCTATCACCACCCAATCACCTATCAACACTCCAATCACAGGTAGTTGTCAAACAATTACATTAACCCACAGGAGACGACAGCCCACCATAAATGTCCTACAGGGTAATGATGGGGGAATGGAAACTACCCCGGGATGAAGTGAAAGGTGTTTATTTATTTGTAAATCATACAAAACGAGAATCTGCTTGACTTCAGATAAAGATTTTTCAGAGCTAGGTGGCTCTGAGTCTCAGATTGCCGGTGATAAGAAGCAACACAGGTAACCAGGTAAACACACAGGATCCAAAAGCAACAAGCGGGTGCTCGTATTCATACAGACTACTCGAAAACAGACAAACATACGACTCAAATTGGTTCCTTTCTTTCCACTATATAGGCCACGCTGGTAGAACGGTAGTTCTTGAAAAGAAATGGTGCCATGAATGATTGGTTCTATTGGGGGTTAGAGCGGTTTTCTATTGGGGGTTAGAGCGGTTTTCTATTGGGGGTTAGAGCGGTTTTCAAGATTATTGTACCACATCATTGCTTGCATCTTTTGTGTGAGAACGTTTTAGGTTATATGGTACGTTGGGAATAATTCTTTGAAAATAGAATCACCAATGGAGAAGCAGTAATGATAAAACACAATGTTCTCCGAGTCTTTCTCCGAGTCTTTCTCCGAGTCTGCTCTCCATGGAACTAAATTCAGCAGGGAACAAACAAAAATCAACAAACATTTTTACGTTGTAAATTAATTTATAGCCCAAATAGAATTAAGCAAAGATAGATATTTGTTCTTAATTAATGAGCAATTGTTTTAAATGGAAAACAACAAATACTTGTGTGATTGAGCTGCGGATAAGCAGGTGCTAACAGTGATACTGGCACACACGCCGTGTTTTGTGAGCTAACTTTCGGCGTAATGCCAAAACCAATAGCATCCACATATACACACGCATACCTTTCACTGCAGAGAGACGACTTGAAAGTGGCAATACAAATTGAATTTCAAGCAATATGTACTGAAATAACCTGCATTGAAAGTAAGGGCTATTACTTCTTTTAATCTTTTCTTACCTTCTTATTAATCATTTAATGAACTAAAAGTGGAAATATAAATAGATATTGATATTGAGTTGTGCTAAATGTTATGTTTTATTTTTTTTCTAATGTTATTTTTTCTTGAAAAACAAGATAAAATAAAATAAACCTTTCCAGACAAATTATTGTGCTTTTTGATTGAACTTACCTATAGCATTCTAGAAGCAATTATCTAAATAATCATGCCGATGAGATCTCTTATATTTATATGATCCACTATATTTCATAATTCATACTTTCAAAAGAAATTTGAAATGACAAAATAAAAAATATTACTTTTCGCCTTTTTTTTCTCTCGAATATATTGATCATCATTAGTTAACAGCATAACTAAATAACAACCTGCATTAATTATACAACTGGTAACAATAAACCAACTATTAATTAACAGCAATGCAGAATAGGTCGACACAGTAACCGACATACACTAAGTAACATAACTCTAATGCTGACTCGGCAAATTGCCTTGTATATATTGTATCAAGATGCTCTCAAAGTGCATCAACACATGGCGAAGTGGGGGTGTGACGGCACAGCAAAAGGTCTGAGTTCGAATCCCGTCCAAGGTGTCTTCTCTACAGTGTCTGTTAAAGTCATAAGAGTATAGTTATCTAGGTGGTGTTCCATTGACAGTCTTGGACGCACATTCTGGACAGATAAGTCCAGGACAACCCATACCATGAATGGAGCAGCCTTTATAGTCTATTCACAGGAAGTAGAGTGCCGAGGCAAATACTGTTGCAGTTTGTGTTTGTGA
The DNA here is from genome assembly GCA_032361785.1 of Lepetodrilus galriftensis. Lineage (NCBI taxonomy): Eukaryota > Metazoa > Mollusca > Gastropoda > Lepetellida > Lepetodrilidae > Lepetodrilus > Lepetodrilus galriftensis. The sequence continues at coordinate 2,573 of JAUTBZ010127140.1, read as the reverse complement.
CGTCATAAATTTGCTGCTGAATGGTCTACACCACCTCTTGAATGTGGACATATTGGACACATCCAGGACACATCCTGGACACACCTGTCCCGTATTCCATGCATGTCCAGGACGCACAGGCTTGTCCAAGAGAGTCGATGAAACAGCCCCCTAGTTTGCAGAAATCCCTATTGGTTTGTCAGTACCAGCTGGAGGAGAACTAAACATATAACAATAAGATGCTGGAGCCAAGACTGATGCAAACAACTATACATTGCTCATTCAGATATTGCACACATTCCCTCCAAAACATGGTGATCTCCGCTATTCCCAAGGCAGGATTCAACCTCGGAACTGTTGGTTTTGCAGTCCGACACACTACCCCACTGTGCTAACAAGCCTCATGTAGCACCCCAATCAGATGAATCATGAATCATATTTATTCTTAGAGTCCACTTAAATAGAGTACATCCTTGCAAATTATTTATTTTCACAAAAACAAAGTACATCTTGCAAATTCAATGTCGCTGTGATAAAAATACAACAAGAATGTTAATTGGAGTTCGCAAAAGCATAAATAAATCCTCTTGGCATATACCAATTAGAGACCTAAAAGAAAAATAATTAATTTGCATTCAACAGTAAGAAATTCTTGCAGTCAGACCCGACAAGATGCGATATTCTCAAGATGCGGTCACACGCTGCACAGACAGTTAAGACAGTGGCACTAATGACGGCTAGAGGCATGCTAACGGTTCCTGGAATCCACTCAAGACAGGCAGACAGTAGCATGTTAGAGAGATGACAATCAGCGTGAATGTAAACATGGTATTTCAGCACTGGGTTGCAGGATCAATGGGTCGGACCATGTACGACATGGAGAAGCTGAAACGTTCTAAGTGGGAGGAGTCAGATTGCTCTAAATAGGACGGCCCTATTATAATAGCCCTAAATAATAGCTCTAAATTGAAGCAGCTTTCTGTTGAGTATAATTAACAGACAGCAATTCTTCTGAAACTAATTTACTTATTAAACTGAAACTATGCATGTTCCAACAAATGATGTGATTTATATATTTGTTCAATTTTTTCCAATCCAATTTCTATTATTACTTATTACTTATTGCTTCCTGGTATTGGCTAATTATTTCTTTGTGTTATTCTTTTTATTTCTTGACGGTACCTCCTTGACTTACTTTGGCATATTCGTCACATATTGGTGAAAGATTCCTGCTGCGATGTAAAACAATAACTCATACACTTTTGAATAGCATGAAGCGATACAGGTCAAACACATTCTCAAAGTAAAACTAAAAGTATGATTTGATTTTGTAGTCTTTCTTTTCAATAATTGTGAATATCAAGAGTATTTAAGGATGTACTTTGTCGCAAATGGATGAAAGATTCCCGCAGCGACGTTAAACTCGGGGGATGTACTGTACAGTGCTCCCTCGATATAACGCTGAAGTTGGGGTCCATGACATGCCACCCGCGTTATAATACCCGCATTATATCAACGAATATAATTGTAGAGAAAAAGAAATAAAAGAAATTATTATTATTTTTTTAAATGGGGTCCACGTTGGACCCCACGTTGTATCCGAATCCACGGTGCATCGAAGGGCATTATATCGAGGGAGCACTGTACTCATTACATCAATTATTATGTCATCCACCACCAGAGTAGGTTTACTGCGATATCCCAGATGAGAAACATACTACACGTATACCTTAGTACCTCGTTATTGGTGTTCTGTGTAGGAAGTGTTGTTAAACTACCTTATTGCATGTTATGGCTTGCACTGTATCTAACACGCATCACGTACAAGGATAGATTGGGGTCATGATAGAGAAATGTGCAGCCTCCAAGGATTGGAATTATCTGTGTACTGGCACGAAGTCAGAGCCAGTATAAATTGTTACGATGTATAGTATCCATAGGAACCATAATATGATTTACCCCCATAGATACAGTCTCTAAAGTACATTTTATTGTTTTTATTGTTTTTATATTATTATTATTTTATTTTATTTTTTATTTGTATTATTGTTTTTATATTATTATTATTTTATTTTATTTTGTATTTGTATTTAGATTTATATATCTATATTTTTTTTATCTTATTTTTTTTTAGATCTAGATCTCTTTACCGGTAGTTTTAATTTATTTCTTGTATTCTTATTATTTTTGTGGGGAAGTACAGAGTAACATATACTAGTATCATACTGTAGTGGTCTGTTCAGATTGATTCAGTAATTGTTTTTAAAGTTTTTGGTCATTCATTTTCTACACTAATTTTAACTGAAAACATGAAATAAATTGGCAATGTTCAAAAGTCAGTTACAGGCAGTTATAATTTGTGAACAGTTAACTTTTAGAAGGTTTTCTTGTTATGAAAATGTCGTAACATATGGGTCAAATATTCCCAGAGCAATGTGAAGCATTACGGTAACTATATCAAATTGCAGAGATTAAAAAATTAAAATCTATCAAATAATCACTCAATGTTTCACTAGTCAGTGTTCGAAATAAAGAAAATAATAAGGGGGTCATTCTCCATAGGCCCAATGTTAAAGGTGGTAAAATCTGTAATT